>BPLS01026957.1:0-18118 GCA_019656275.1 Rhododendron kiyosumense
AGTAGCACTAACTTCCTGGTTATGAAATATTGACCAAACGTCGATGCTTTAAATTACCATATATAAAATAGGTGATCAACCATGGAGTATCTGAAGAACTAATGGATGAAACAATGAATCCGTTTAAGGATTTCTTCAATATGCGTGCAGAAGACAAGGCTATGCATTATTCTGAGGATGGAACTAAGGGTTTTAGGCTCTACACAAGCGGTATGAATTACATTAAGGATGGGATTAACTTGTGGAAAGATACAGTGAGACACATTTGTCATCCTTTAGAGGCTTACATCCAATCTTGGCCTGAAAAGCCAGCAATTGGTAAAATATTTTGGTTATATTTTTTAGTCACAACTAATGAATTGAGGCATGTTGCGTTGAGTTTTTAAATAAAATTTGACTTCTTTGATGCTGAATTATGCTCGTAGGGAGGTGGTTGGGGCCTTTTCAGTGGAAGTGAGGAAGTTAAGCTTAAGGATTTTGGATCTGATTTGTGAAGGACTGGGAGTTGAATTAGGGTATTTTGGGGATGAGCTTAGCAAGCTTCATGAACTGGCGGCCCATCATTACCCACCGTGTCCTGACCCACGTTTGGTTTTGGGATTTGGTGGTCACACCAATTCAACCCTCTTAAACTTCAGCAGGATATGTATGGGCTTTAGATTTTCAAGGACGGACAGTGGCTCGGGGTTGAACCAACTCCTCATGCTTTTGTTATCAACATATGTGATCAACTTGAGGTAAATGATCTCCACCCTTTGAAGTTTCATATGAAAGTCCACATTTTGTTTCCGAACCACAGTTTGTTCCCTCAAAGAACCTTGTAATTAGCCCTTTAAAAGGTTTGCATAATCCTGGTCATTCAAACTACTCCCATTAGTGTTGGTGTAGTTGATGTGCTTGTAATGTAGTGATGTTGGTGGTGTTCAAGAAATTTAGTTTAGTTACTATGCTTACCGAGTATAATAAGCATCTCTTAATTTTTTTTGAGATTTTGACATTTGAAGCATATTTAGTAAAATCTTGCATGCTTAGCTATAGCCATCATGAATGGGGAAGTGTGTATGAAATTGAACTTGTTCTTTCAGGGTCTGACTTACTTTAGGGGACATGACCCTCTCCGATTTGAGGCAAAAAAATATACTAGAAAAATCACATTGATTGGGTACCAAAATGATTCAACGAGCATTCATTAAATTGAATGGTCGAATTTTGACATTTTGAGATCCATCCCGAGCTCAATTTAATGATGGAAATTGTTCATTCAATATAGCTCAACGAGAATGTTGAGTTATGGGTGTATGTGTAATTAGTGTGTAATTGAGCCCTTGTGTAATTAGATTAGGAGATAAGGGTGTCAGTGTAATTATTCTCTTAGTTTTGTATAACTCTAACGTAATGAGAAAATAACCCTAATTTTTTGGGTTCCCAAATCTATCGTCTCTCTCTCCCCCCTCTCTCTCTCTCTCGTTACTTCACAGAGAACTTTAACCATACTAAAATGAACTATTTCTATCATTAAAGTCTGCCTGAGATGGGTCCAAAAATATTGACCAATACGAGCCCTGTCCTTATTTTAGTGATCAAGTTTGGTACTGGAATGTTAGCTATAGATGCAATGCTCCGGTGCATTGTGCAAACTGTAACTATAGTCCTGTTAAATCTGTGTCTAAATTTTGTTGTCTATTAGTTCTTCACCTTTATAAGTTTTCCGAGGCTGGAATTAATGTGATTTCCCCTTTGGCTTGGATGTAGGTTATCAGCAACAGGAAGCTAAAAAGCGCTCGACACCGAGTAGTGACGAATGCTAACGCCGCTCGGACATCCTCAGCCACTTTTATTAGTCCATCTCTAGAATCCATCATTGAACCTGAAAGAGCGCTTGTTAGTGCATTTGAACCCCAGCTGTTCAAATCCTTTCGATTTAAGGAGTATCACGATACTTGCATTGCCAATCTTCGTGAGCCTAAAGGTACTAGTTTGGCACTTGAGGCTTATAAGCTCTAGTGTAAAATAAAAGGTTTGGCTGTAACAAATTGTATGGCTACATATCAAAAATAGAACATCACTATGGTGGAAGGACTCAGCCGATGTCTTGTCAAGAGTGATTCAGTAGTAGTGAGATGTTATGACCCCCAACAACTTTCATTCCTGTTGAAGCATCCGCTCGGTCTGGAGTCGTGGTCCGACCAACGCTGTCGACTTCCCCCGCGGTTATCGCAATGAGGTTTGATAGGACTTCCATAACATATCGAACTTGGATGTCATGTAGTTTTTGTAAGTGTAATTTGTGCTAGAACTTTTTCCCGTGTGATCCAATCCTGGTTCAATGAAATTTTCGGCACATGTTCTTGGTGGCCCTACCTATCAGTATTTACAAGTTGATTTGTGAACAAGGCTCCGTTTGTTTCGATATAAAATATTTTACAATATAAAATGTTTTTTCAGAAAACAAATTTCACACTTTTATTTTCCGGTGTTTGGTTGGCAATTAAAAATATTTTCAGAAATCGACAAAATAGTGTAGAGAGAGGGAGGAGAGGCTTTGACGGTGGAGAGATTTGAGAATATTGGAATTGAACATGGATCAGGACTGACGATTGAGAAAACTAAGTAGTGAGAATTGCAGTAAAAGGCAGTGGATTCATTTCGGAAAATAACTTACGGAAGATTTAAGGGTAAGTTATTTACATCCAATTAATGAAATATTTACATGTAAAATATTTTTCTTATTTTTTACAGAACCAAACACTGAAAAATAGGAAAAATATTTTACCGAAATACTCCTTCAAAAGTCTTTTAAATGAATAGATGAGTTGTTTTATTGCATGTTTATCGTTTGCAAGAAATAAATTTTAGTATTAAAATAGGAGGATGCCCCTATTGTACCTTGTTTTAGGGCAGGAGGTGTGCCACGTTCCCTTTCCCTTACTAAAAAAATTCTCGTTCTAGGTAACACTGGGACAAACAAAACAGTATGTTTTTGCCATTGTACTTTGCTCTTGGAGCTAAGAACACTTGTAGCAGTAGAGGACAAAGTGATATTCTTAGAATCTAGAAAGGTGTGAAAAGTTTAAAAGAACCTTAAGTTGGTTGTTGCAGAGACCTATTGATCCATGAATTAAAATATAAGTGGCCCCTTAGAATGTGGAATTTGAAGGAGAATGAATGTTACCTTGGCGAAACTATTAAGTTGGGGCAAAACTTAATTTAGTTTGATTGCTGAAATAAATCTGTCTGCGCCTCTATGGTTAACAATCATACATTTATGGCTGTTGGTTGAAATTTTGCCAAGGTAATGGCTTAGCTAAAAGTTTTTGCAAAGAACTACTTCAAATTTGTTGGCCCTGTGAACTTGCTTGGTCTCTTGTGTTTTTGTTTGTGGATTCACAATTGGTTTCTTTCCATACA
Organism: Rhododendron kiyosumense; assembly: GCA_019656275.1. Lineage (NCBI taxonomy): Eukaryota > Viridiplantae > Streptophyta > Magnoliopsida > Ericales > Ericaceae > Rhododendron > Rhododendron kiyosumense. The sequence continues at coordinate 3,409 of BPLS01026957.1, forward strand.
ATTCAATGCTATCGTATGTTGTATGAAATTTAGCTCCTCTATGGTTCTTTGAAAATGTTATGATTTTGGATCTCTTAGATTCTCTTTCACTTCAACTATGTTCTGATAGAAAATATATTTAATTCAGATTGTGGGTACTATTCAGTGGAGACTGTCACACTTCTAGTGGCTTTGAAAGTTCGATATAGGGACAGAATTACAATCCTTAGAGGAAATCATGAGAGCCGGCAAATTACTCAGGTGTAAGCCCTTTTCCTTGTGTATGTGGCATGTTGTAGTTGATGTAAATGCATGTGTACTTGACGTAAGAGCATTTGATATCCGAAACTACAAGTAATGAAACAATGCAAATGTATTTGGTAGTCAATAACTCAATACAGAGGATCATCTTTTAATTTGTTAGGAACGTTAGAGCCTGCCTCACTGTTCTCCAGCCTTATTTTGAACTGTTCATTATACTCTTGAGTCTAGAGATTTTTGTATTGTTGGGGCTATTGTTTTTTAACAAAAACATAAAACAATGTCAGATGTATCCTGTGAAATTGGGACCGGGTTTTGGTTTCCAAGGGCCTTATCCATTATGCTACCATTGTCCATCATTATGACTAGTTTCACAAATGACTGATGATTATACAACTCTCCCTTCAGGTAGATTGGCATTTGAGAATTACACCACTCTAGAGATATGCTTCTTTGCTTTCTATCTGTAATTTCTTGCTATATCTTGTTTGTGGACTCTGGTATCTCATGCCTTATAGATGCTAAAATGTTACAGTTACACCAAATTTTATCGTACTAATGTGTGGGGGCTTTCCGTAGAAGTTTCGTACTACTCATCATCGTACTTATATAATGAGTATGGGTTGCAAATGTGTCTAATTAGATTAGTGGGAATACACCATGACAAAGCTAGATCTCATACTTCTAAAAGTTAAATGCTTGTTTTTATCTTTTAAAGGGCATAGTGACATTTTGCAAAATTTTATTCATAAAACAGAAGTCTTGTGCATCGTTATCTATAGCACATTCGACTACTTTTACATGTTGGTTCATATCTAACTAGGCACTTCAGACTCATATTTCACACTCTTACCAAAGTGTTGTTGCTGAACGGGTACTTGGCAAATTCAGAAGTGACCATGGACCATGGTACATAAATTTTCAAGTGATTTCGATTATTTTCTTGTTGAGTATGAGTAGAATAGTATTATGTATGCAGTTGAGATGTGAATTACGTAACACTCATCCATTTGTGAAGAAAGACACGTTTTCCGTTGTTGGATAAGTTCTTCGATACCTAAAGTTAAAAGTCTGCTAGAAAATGGTAATGGTTGAGTAAAACATGTGAGAAGTCCATGTTGTATTAAAGACGAGCCATGGATTATTTAGTTGGAGGTAATAGAACTAAGGACAATCCTGTTGATAGTTGAGATGATTTGATGATGTACCAACAACGGATATGTTGCGAGAGAGTGATGTATGGTTTAAGGGCCTATTGGGACTTGGAGAAAGCTGTAAAGTTTTTTGTTTGGAATGAGTAATAGCCTTGATGATGACTGATCAGTTGGGAGGAACAATAGATGTATGGTGAACAATGTTAAAACAGGATTCAATGATCCATGTGTCTTTGGCTTATATAGTTGGTTTGATGCTCTTGTAACGTACCGGTCGGCAGCAGCCGACGTATCATACTGGAAGAGAAACAGGATACACTGCGTCATGTTCCATTCCGACTTAAATACCATCAGTTCCAGCTGTCTCGGCTTGTTCCAGCGTAATTCGGCCATTTTCCATTCTCGTCCGGTACAGAAACATAGATCTTGAACTGATTGGCAAAAAGAAAACTTGAGTAGGAGAGGAGAGTGAGAGACTTGAGATTGCATTAGTTATCGATGCACAGAGAACGCAAGCCGCATGAGTCGCCGGAGTAGTACAATGTCACAGTTAAACTTGTTGAGAGTGTAGTTGCCAAAGACGCTTCCAACTTTTCTCTGTCTTCTTGTCTCTCCACCTCACCCATCAGTTAATATCAATCTCTGTGTTCTCTCTGTGGTATTCCAGATCTGATGCTAAGGTTGTTGTCTGGCAACTTGGATGTTTAGGATAGCCTTGGAGAGCACATTATTTTTAGTCACTTATAAATGTGACTTGGGTAAAGTATGGGTTGGGTGTCTTTTTTATGTTTTGCTGGTTCAGTTCAATTGAAACCAAACATCTAAACATCTGCATGTAAATATCATGTGTATCAGTGTATGTATTGGCTAGACTTTTAAGATCCAATGCCCCAATTGTTGTGGTTATGCTTTTAAGACCTATATTGTACTTGTACTGTATCAATGGCTCAAATACGCTGAACAGTATGAGCTTCGTTCAAAACTGCTTGAATGGGCTCTTACTCTTCCACGCACCCTCACCGCCACCATAAAAAATGGAGGTCTTTCTACTGTACAAGCTCTAATTACGTTTCTTATGTTTTCCTCTTTTTTTCCCAGGTATGGTTTCTATGATGAATGCTTGAGGAAGTATGGAAATGCCAATGTCTGGAAGTATTTTATCGACCTTTTTGACTATCTGCCCCTTACAGCACTAATTGCGAGTCAGGTTTGAGTTGTGCATTCTGCTTATTGCATATTGATTAGTCTTTTGAACCAGTTCTGACATCCATAAACATATACATATACATTTTGATTGTAGATTTTCTGTTTGCATGGTGGACTTTCGCCTTCTTTGGATACGCTAGACAATATCCGAGCCTTGGACCGTATACAGGAGGTACAATAGTGATCATATTTGTGGAATTTGCATCCTTTGAGATGTCATATGACTTCTACATCTGATCACTTCTATTGGGCTGTGGCTATATCTTTTTTTAATACTACTTGAAAAGCTTTTTTCAATTTTTATTCCTGTGATATGGAGGTTCTTGGATTTGTTGAACGTGGATATAAGAACTCACTTGGTTATCCATCAAGTGCAAAAACATTCTGTATTCTGCCTTGAGATATTGTCTTTTGGATTTGTTTTCCATGACATTCTTTACTCTCCCTTTAGAGCAATATATGGCCTCAAGAGCCAGAAAGAACCTCTCACTAGCTGGCCGAACTAGTTGGATACTCCCTCCGTCCCAAATTCTTTGTCTGGTCCGTAGAACGGAGTGTTAAAAATAATGCAATTTTTTCAAAAATTAAAAATAGTCATTGATATCTATTAAGCTGTTGAAAAACTTTTGATTTTTTCTTGCAAAAATTGTATTATTTTTAACACTCCATTATGTGGGCCGGACAAAGAATTTGAGACGGAGGGAGTACATGTTTGAGTCTTGACTCTTGAATGCTCAGTTTTAGACCCTGTTGCTAAATCTGTAGTTGCTTCTAAACTTGAAACATAGAACTGCAATTTATGTGTTGTCTCTATATTCCCCCACCCCCTAGTTCCCGGTCTATAATGAACTTCCATTTTCCTTTCATGGTAATACCTTTGCCTGCATTTCTAATGTTTGTGCCTATGTGGGTGGGTCGGTGTAGGTTCCACATGAAGGGCCAATGTGTGATCTATTGTGGTCTGATCCAGATGATCGATGTGGGTGGGGAATATCTCCACGTGGAGCGGGTTATACTTAGAGGTGTCAAACGTGCCTGTCGTGTCGTGCCGTGCCATTTTTTTCCGTGCCAATCGTGCTTCGTGCCGTGCCGTGCCATGCCCGTTTACTTCATCGTGCCATGCCGTGCCGTGCCGTACCGTGCCGGTGTCGTGCCGTGGTGGGCCATTTTTGCTTTGGCGGGCCGTGTCGAGCCGTGCCATTTTTAAATCGTGTCGTGCCATGCCATGCCCTGTTAATTAATCATGCCGCGTCGTGCCGTGCCTTTTTTTGTCGGGTCGTGTCGTGCCGTGCCTTTCTTTGTAGGGTCGGGTCGTGCCGTGCCTTTCTTTGTCGTGTCGTGCCGTGCCTTTTTTTGTCGGGTGGTGTCGTGCCGTGCTTTTTGTCAGGTCGTGCCGTACCTTTTTTGCTCGTGGACAAGGATTATGCTTAGAAGAACTTAGGAGAGCACGACAGCATATTTGGTGTTGAGAAGAGCCTCATATTTGAATGCTCGTGTTGTGTGTCTGTTTTCATTTCTAATTGGTTAACTTGGAAACCCAACATGTTACATGTCCAACGACTAACTCTAATTTACATTTGAAACATCTCAGGACATGATATGGTATCATGGTCCTTATCCAATGTTGGAGAAACCAAGCCTCGAATTCATTTAAAAAAAAAAAACTCAACTCATTCCATTTACACGTGTCATTTTACCCACGCACATTACCAAGCAAGCAAGGAACTCTACTAACACTCAATTGCAACAATGAATGCATCCCTCACTGAGAAGAGAGGAGTCTTCCAATTTCAAACCACAACCCCAATATCTCACAGAGTCCTAATATGACACACAGAAGTTAACTTTCAGCTATTAAAAAAGAAATTAATCAATGACAACTGCGAGAAGAATGTTAGGGTACAGAATGCACGTTTATTCTCCAAAATCAAACAAACTGAAACTGAAACAAAATAAACAGAGTGATTAACCACAGAACAAAACTAAATGCAATCCCATACCAATTATAAAGCAAAAGGTCTTAATTTTCATAACCAAGAGTGTCAGATAGCAAACGACTAGATCAAAAGGCACGCTGAGTGTTTTGCGTGCGGCAACCAAACGTTGTCCATCTATTAACTGTAACGGCACTTAAGGAGAAAAATCACTATGTACAGTCGGCAATTTTTCGGTCGCTTGCCGGATATTAACATAACAATCTGTTTCGCTCACATTGTACATCTCATCAAAATGCTTTTTTTTTTATTACACAGAAGTAAACAATACACGAGGCCAAACTCATAAGAGAGGTCAGTGATCTAAATCCAAAACAAGAATTACGATAAACAATCATGCCTCCACCCCTGCACTCCTCATTAAGACTTCCTCTCTCTCATTCATGAAGTGAAAGGAGATGTAGATCAGTATATCCATTGGGGATTTTCAAAATGGATTGGCCTGTGTTAACAAGTCCATGGCCATTTGTAGACATATGAATCTGCATTAAGTTCAAAAGAAAGGGAAAAGAGGTTGGAATTGGGATTCACGTTGTCCTCATACAAGTCAAACTGGATTAGTTGGAACGAAAGTAGAAATTATCATTAATATATGTCTATTTCAGGAAATAAATCCTTCATTCCAAATACATTCATTACACCAATTCCTCTGTCAATCTCGAAGAATAGAACTAAGCCAATTGTTATCCGCTAAAACACAAGGATGTAGACAAGGGATAGGACACAAATAGATTTGATGTTATGAATATAACGGTAAAAATGTAAGTAATCATGAACTAAACATTCATAGAAATTTTGACTGTGGACCAAGTTTCAAAATTTTCATTTAAATCCCATGGTGTGTCCTTAAAGTGTCCAAGGGTGTCCCCAAAGTCTCCTAGAAAGTCCACAACGTTTCCGAGTAAAGAATTACAAGCTGATTCCACAAGTATTGGGGACACCCTTGGACTAAAAAGTAAAAGAAAGATTCCAAGCTGATTCCAAACTCGGAAACGTTTGACATCTTTACTCAAATTTTGATTTCAAGCTCAAATTCCAATTTGAGTAAAGATTCCAAGCTGATTCCAAAGTAAAGAGTGAAATTCCAAGCGATGAGTTCAGACAAGTATGTAAAGAGTAAAAAATTTGAGTAAAGATTCCAAGCTGATTCCTAGACTCCAAAGTAATCTTTCCTCCATTCCAGTAGAAAAATTCTCTCTTTACAAACAAGGGTTCAGACAAGTATCCTATTCCAAAGATGTCTGTGAATTACCAGCAATAAACACAATGGTCTAGATAAGTCGTACAAAAACCAACAATTGAGAATAGAATTAAGTAAATTTTATCTCAAAAATTGACAAGCATTGCTCACTCATTGTTTCTTTTAAAGTTTATCTCAAAATTTTCAATGTTTCTTTTTGGGACTACGTGTCATTTCAGATTACTTATATCTTTCAATTTATAAAGTTTTACTCTGCACGTGATTTTGAAAAAGGATCGTCCATTCCTTGAAAAGAATTGAGCGAGTTTAAGAAGTTTGTACTCAAATTTTGATTTCAAGCGATGAGTTTAGAAGAAAGTAAAGGTTCAGGTGCTCAAGCCAGCATTTTCCAAAAAAAAACTAAAAGAAACAATTTTTAGATAAAAGACTAACAAACTAACAACACGAACAGACTGGAGGGGCTAGGCCGCCACCTCAACTCAGAAAAAAGAAAATATGCGAGGGGTTATGCCACCACCTCGGCTAAACAATGCAATCAAATAAAAATTAACTATACTAACTAAAAACAAACTCAATATTTAGCCTGGCTTCGTTACACCTCAGGTTTGGCATAAAACCAGGTTAGAGGTATCCACCAAGCTAAATACGAGTTACTAACACATAAAGCCATGGATACAAAAATAAGTGAGAAAATCGACCTTCAGACATTAGTGTTTTTTCTATCATCATAGCCGGAAACTGAAATGGATGCGGCAACGTTAAGTTCCCATCTTCTACAAGAGCATGTTTGGGCATACTCAACAGAACCTCTCCTCCTCACTAAATAGTAAATACCCTATCAATAAGAGAAGCGATAAGAGAATAGAAAGATTGAATACCAATAGAAATTAGAGTAACTGAAATATTGGAACTAAAATTTACCATTAAGACCTTCATAAGTTGCAACGGCACTTCATAACATCAGCAACAGCAAAAATGAACTAAGAACTATTACTAAGTACATTTTTTTTCCAGACATAGATATGTTTTGGTTCTGAATTCTGCTCAGATATTAGTTACTTTAATCATCATAGCAGAAATTTGAAATGAATGCAACGTTAAGTTGCCATTAAGGCCTTCATAAGTTGCAACAGCACTTCGTAACATCAGCAGAAATAAACTAAGAACAATTACTAAGTACATTTTTTTCAGATATAAGTACATTTTAGTGCTAAATGTACTTAGTTCTGAATTCTGCTCAGATATTAGTTCTTTTTATCATCACAGCAGAAAATTGAAATGGATGCAACGTTACGTTGCCATTAAGGCCTTCATAAGTTGCAACATCACTTCATTACAATACCACTACGGCTCAGACATTAGTTATTTTATCATCATAGCCAGAAAACTGAAATGGATGCGGCAACGTTAAGTTGCCATTAAGGCCTTCATAAGTTGCAACACAATCAGTGAATCACGCTTCGCTTAGCCAAAAACTGGAGTTGTGTATGTGGCTTATTCATTTCAGACTAAAAGGAGACACACACACACCATACTGCCACACACACACACCACATGCAGGCAACATCCATTGAAGTGGGGGCAACATCAAGTTGCCATTTAAGGCCTTCATAAGTTGCCACAACATCCACTACTGGCACTACACAATGCATGCAGGCAACATCCACTTCAGTGAAGTGAAAGCTAAACAGACCACAAGGTATGCAAAACTTAGGCTCAGATATTACTTAAAAAAATACTTCATAGCCAAAAAATGAAGTGGGGGCAACATCATGTTGCCATTTAAGGCATTCATAAGTTGCCACAACGTCCACTTCAGCTCACTTACTGAAATGAATAAGCCATAAATACACAATACTGAAATGAATAAGCCACATACACAACCCCAGCAGAATAAAATGAATAACAAGTACAAACCAAATGCCAGCAGGTCCCCCTAATCACTCTCTATATCAGAGTCTGCAAAATAGCCTCTGAATTCATCTTTAGCTGAGCGTTTTTCAATTCCAAGGCGTGCATCCTCCCAATCTTTTAAGCATATGAGACAATCCAAAATGTCCGGAGCTAGTCTGCTCCTCCTCTCATCCAACACTCTTTTACCTGCACTAAAAGCAGATTCGGATGCCACTGAAGAAACAGGAGGGGTTAGTAGATCACGTGCCATGATTGAAAGAACGGGATATTTTTCTTCATTTTTTTTCCACCAGGCTAAGATATCAAAATTAATCCTGTCATTCGCGCTAACAGATTCTAGTTCCAAATATTTCGAAAGTTCAACACGTGAAGTTACATTGCTACTTCCTATTCCTAAACTGGAACTAAGCAGAAACCAAGATGCATCATTACTACTTGTAGGAGATGTTAAAGGAGCAGCAGTACGTGTAACACTGGAAGCAAACTTAGCGTCATATTTAGCATACATGATAGTCAATAAATCATTCACAAAAGCAGAAGAAGGTAAAGTAGTAATCCCCAAATTGGTACCAATCCCGCTTAAGATCAAGCTAACACCTTCTAACTTAATCCTCGGGTCCATTACTGCAGCTAACAGATATATTGGTGGCATTTCCTCATAATATTTTCTGAATTTTCCTTCCATATCTATACAAGCACTTACCAAATTTGGTTGTTCCCTATGATTAAGAAAATTGAGACTGATATTGTAAAGATTATTAAGCACAATACAAGAAGTAGGATAACGAACACCCGAACAAGCTACGGTAGCAACATAAAACACTTTCAAAAATTTCATGAACTCAAAACCAATTTTCCAATCAGCTGGAGTTAAAGGAGTACCACGATACCTCTGATTAACAAAAGCAGATATTGCATCACTATATTTCCTACAAGACTTTAACATAATGTAGGTCGAATTCCAACGAGTTTGAACATCAGAGTTCATATTTTTTGGCTTAACATTGTAACATGATGCACACAATTTATCAAATTCTTGTTGCCTAGATGGGGATGTAGCAATAAAAAGAACAGCATCTCTAATTTTTTTAATCTGTGGATTTATATGTTTCAAACCATCTTGCACAACTAAGTTAATGACATGACATACACATCGAATATGCAATAATTCACCAAAATAAGGAGGAGTCAAATTTCTTTTAAACAATGGAATTGTAGCAGTATTAGCAGTATGATTGTCAAAAGTAATGCTAAAAACTTTATCAACAACTTCAAAATCCCTTAAAACACCCATAATACTTTCAAAAATCTGTTCAGCATCATGAGGAAACTCCACCAAACGGAAAGCAATGATTTTTTTTCGCAAAGTCCAACTAGAGTCTATATAATGAGTAGTCACACAAATATAACCACGATTATTTATACCAGACCACATATCAGAAGTAAAAGCTATTGCACCAATACTTGCAAATTCACTTATCAATTCTTTTTTAACATCACTATGAACTTTCTTCGTATCACTACGTGTTGAATTTCTAGAAACTTTAGCAAATGAAGGATTCAGAAAATTTTGGACAAAATATTCAAATCTAATATCACCACCAAAAGTGAACGGTTGTTCTGCTGCAGCTACATAAAGGGCCAGGCCACGTCTCATTTTTTCTTTTGAATAAACAAAATTACTATCAGATGCACCACCAATTTTATCTTCATGTTTATTCCTAAGATGTCTAGTATGTTGCCCTACGCCATGATTACTTTTGGAGCTATAATTTGTGTCACAATAATGGCATACAGCCCTAGATCCTATGTTAACACCATTTTTATCCTTGAAGCGTTTTTTAATAGAGAAATGCTTCCATACCCATGATCTGCGTCGTGACATTTCTGAACCACTATCACCTGAATCTGCAGGAGTAGAATCTGCTGGAGTAGAAGTAGAACCTAAAGGTCCTGTTCCACCACCAACAACGTTTGAAGCAGCCTCCTCACCTACAGAATTTATACCCTGTTGCACCACAAGGTTTCGTGGTAGTTCATCATCAGAAGAAGAATCTGAATGGGGGTCACGAGCCTCCTGGGCCTCCCCCCTGCCAAAACTAGAATTGCCAGCAGCCATCTACACAAAAAACACCATAACAGTGGTTACATATCAACAGTGCATGTGTGCACTAACATACGAAATTAGTGCAGGTGTGTGTACAAAATCAGTTTCGACAAATTTGTTGAAAAAAGTAACAAAAGTGAAAAGCCTTAATTTCTTGTAATTATTAATATTAGAAATTCGTAACAAAAGCCATTTCGTAACCCTAATTCCAGAAATTAGTAACAAAACCCCTAATTTCAGAAATTAGTAACAATTAACAAAAACCCTAATTTCGTAACCCTAATTTCAGAAATTAATAACAATTAACAAAAGCCCTAATTTCGTAACCCTAATTTCAAAAACCAAGTAAAAACCCTAATTTCAGAAACCCTAATCATTTGGCTTTTTCCAAATAAACCCAAACTGGATATTTATTCAAAAATATTCAACAAACAGGAAAACGGCCCAAAGGCCGACGAGCGTGAACGAAAATGGCTCAAGGTTGTAAATACTCACCGTTTGAGTGTTGTGTGTCACCGGAAACGAAGAGAGACAGAGGTGAGTCGGGCAAACTCAGATCTAGTTGTAGATCTAGGGTTTGAGTCGTTTGAGTCGCTAAAGTTGAACCGCTGAACAGCCTGAACGGCAACAGCAACGGCAACAATGGTCACCGACTATCACTGTTTGAGAGTTAAGAGGGAGAGAGAAAGACGTTGAGAGAGAGAGAGAGAGAGCGCGCGCCTCAGGCGTTGAGGTTGAGACGGAGAGACGATGAGAGAGAGAGAGAGAGAGAGAGACGTTGAGAGTGAATCAGTGAGAGTGAGAGAGACGTTGAGAGTTGAGACTTGAGAGTGATAAAGAGAGTGAGAGAGGCAGAGAGCCGTTGAGAGAGCCAGAGAGCCGTTGAGAGACTCAGATGAGACTTGAGAGTTGAGAGTGAGAACTGAGAGTCTGAGATTCTGAGAACAGAGAGAGAGAAGAGAGAGAGAGAGAGGGCTGCTAGGGTTGATCTCGGTCTCATCTCTTCTTATTTATACCAGTGTTGGGCCTGATCATGTGCGACAGTTGCACCATAATGCATATGCACTTAATAAAGAAAAACTCTCGTAGAGTCCTATAATGCATCACTTGAGGGCCGCCCGAGATGTTTTTTGAAAATCGGAACCGTCTATCTTTTATATGGAAGTGATTATATCATTCGTACAAAAAATGAAGTAAATTGGTTATCGTTATATACTTGATCGCACATAAAAAAAAAATCTATTAATAAATCTACGTTTCGATGAAAGGGCTTCCAAAACCTAATAGACCCAAAAATTTACGAGAGTGATTAAAACACTAAGAACAACAAAATTAACGGTATGGATCATCATACTTGTGTCGCAATCGTGTAGCTAGCGTACATTGGACTGTAGCGGAGTACATTGGTTTAGAACCAAGTAAGTTGAATGTATAGATTTCAAAGGTAGCTGCAGACTCATTTTTTCAAATGTTCGATCTAAACCGTTACAATTTAAGATCTTATAAAATTTATCATTTTCCCCTAAATAGGTGATAATCAGATATTGGAAACCACGTGATCAGAACGCATTCGGTGCTTCTAAACGCGTTAAAGTCCTATAATGCACCAGTTGAGGGCCACCCGAGTTGTTTTTTGAAAATCGGAACCGTCTATCTTTTATGTGGGAGTGATTATATCATTCGTGCAAAAAATGAAGTAAATTGGTTATCGTTATATACTTGATTGCACATAACAAAAAAAATTTATTAATAAATCTACGCCCCGATGGGAAGTTTTCCAAAACCCGATAGACTTGAAAATTTTCGAGAGTGATTAAAACACCAAGAACAACAAAATGAACAGTACGGATCGTCATACTTGTGTCGCAGACTCGCAATCATGTGGCTAGTATACAAGAGATTTGTTTTTATAGAATAGAATTATATAATATATATTATTTGTCCTAATTATAAGAAAAAAAAAAGATTGTTGGCCTTCGGCCCTTGGTGGTTTGAGATGTTTGTCAACCATAATCTCTATGGTTTGAATTCCATAGAGATTAATTTTTTTTATACCATTTTTTTAAATTAGTTATTTTTCTTTTTTATTTTCTATGTATTTTTTTAAAAAACTTTATTACATAAAAAGTAATGTATATTAGTATTAATAGTATATGTCTAGTAATTGGAATATTATCATATTTGAATTTTGATTCAAAATTTCTTAATCATATAAAATATTTTAAAAACTTATTTTACTTAAATAAAAGGAAAAGATTAATAAATTATTGGATTATCGAAAAATACATAGAAATAAAGTAAACTATAATCTAAAATCTCTTGTTTATTTAATAACATATTTTTTTTGGTTTTGCCATGCCTCGTGCCGTACCGGGCCCGACGAGAATCGACACCGTGTCGTGTCGTGCCGTGCCCGTGCCACTAAAATTGTGTTGTGTCGTGCCATGCCTGTCCTACTTCCGTGCTCGTACCCATGCCCGTGTCATGCTGTGTCGTGACTTGTGCCCAATTCCACTTCCGTGCCGTGCCCGTGCCCGTGCCCGTGCCCGCGCCCGTGCCCGTACCGTGCCGTGCCGTGCCGTGCCGTGCCCGTGCCGTGCCGTGCCCGCACCCGTGCCGTGCCCGTGCCCGTGCCCGCGCCCGTGCCGTGCCCGTGCCCGCGCCCGTGCCGTGCCCGCGCCCGTGCCGTGCCCGTGCCGTGCCAAGCTAACTTCTGTGCCGTGCCCGTGTCGTTCCCCCTCATTTCCGTGCCCGTGCTCGTGCCCCGTGCCCGTGTCGTATCGTGTCGTGCCTGTCTAAAACCGTGCCGTGTCGTGCCCTTACTCGTGCCCCATTCCACTTCCGTGTCGTGCCCGTGCCGTGCCCGTCTAAGACCGTGTCGTGCCGTGCCGTACCAGGCCAATTTTCGTGCCGTGCCCATGTCGTTCCCCCTCACTTCCGTGCCCGTGTCGTGCCGCGTGCCACTACAACCGTGCCGTTCCGTGCCGTGCCAGGATTAAATCCGTGCCCGTGCCGTGCCGTGCCGCCTTCAAACGTGCCGTGCCCGTGCCGTGCCCGTGCCGACCCGGCCCATTTGACACCTCTAGTTATACTTTTGGACAGGACATAGCGGCTCAGTTCAACCATACCAATGGGCTCACTCTCATCTCAAGAGCCTGTCATGGAGGGTTACAATTGGTGTCAGGTTTGTGAATTGGAAAAATCGGAACAAAACAAAGGGAAATGATTTGACCACACCCCATTCTATAACAGGCCATTTTTGGTTTTTACATGGGTGAATTTGCAGTATTGCTCCTTATTTGTCATAATTTATTATTCCCTAACCCCCAAAAATGCAAGTGTAATTTTGTAATTTCCCTTGAGTGAAGACCAAAAAAGAGAGCGGTTTTCAAAAGGGGAGAGTTAAAACCCATTTCCCTTTGATAAACTTGTACCTTGTTTCTTTCATCTCCTTTAGTCTTTACTTTTCTTTACTATCGCTATTCCCGCATTTTCTCTAGGAAAAGAATGTGGTGACAGTCTTTAGCGCTCCTAACTACTGTTACCGATGTGGGAATATGGCTGCCATACTGGAAATCGGGGAAAACATGGAGCAGAATTTCCTTCAGTTTGATCCAGCACCTCGACAAATTGAGCCAGACTACACGCTCTCCAGATTATTTTTTGTGATCTCTCGAAGCATCAATCGGCTGTTAGTAATTGTTGCTTGCCCTTGTTTCAACGTAGATGTGTCTTAAGGGAGAAGTTTTTGTTGTTTGAGGGTTTCATTGTCAACATCATCATTCTTTCGGTTGGATTTTGCCCTGCTGCTGCTGACTTTGATTGCGTGCTCAAAGGAACTTGAGACCTAATCGAAGGCGCCATGTCTTTGTTTTTATTTTCCCTTGTATATTTTTCGAGAGGAGGAAGCAGCAATAACGTGGTATATTGTGTTCCTGTAATTTCGCAATTTAAGGTAGAAATCAGATTTTGGCCGCAAGGGAGATGCATGGGATTGGTTTCTTACACCTTGCAACCTACCTACCGTCTTTATTGTTTCTGTAATTTTGATATCAATGTTTCTAATCTTGCTGTAGATTGGAATTTCACTGGGGTGTTGGTGTGCTTCTTTTCTATTGAAAAAAAAAGGAAGGCGCATGGTTCATTTCTCTTCAAGGATTAGGACTCTTGAAACGCTCTTGTTTCATTTTAGACCTTCCTAATGTTGTAATTCTCTTCCAGAATGTTTCCTCAGTTACAGAGCTTAATGCCCTGTTCCAACCATCTTGATATTGCAATCGAATTAGGAGGCTTTGTAGTGCTAGGGGCTATGAATTATTACAGTGGCGTTTCGAAAAGGTATGCTATATGGAAAGACTTAGTTGTGATGGTTTGTGACTTATGTCAAAATGATGATTATCCTAAATTACTAAAATCTTTCGTGGTAAGCAATTATTCTGGTATGGTTATGAAAGGGTGTGCTGTGTGTCCATTTTGAAGTGTAGTAGCAGCTTCCCGAGTTACAAAACTTTGAATCTTTTATGATATATTCTTCTGAAGAGATAAAAAACTTCGAATCTGTTGTTATTATCGTGAAATCTTCTGAAGAGAATTCTTCTTCATCTGCACCAATTCTTTTGGGTTTGTTTCTTTTCCGTTGAGGGAATGAGGAACATAGTTGTATTCTTTAAGAAAACACAACAAATGTATGAGAATGAATTTTGATATCATTTCATTTCTGCCACCTCGGTGCGATGAAAAACTGAAACCCGAGAGGGAAAAGGTCTTAAGACACGTGTTGAGATAGAGAGCAAGGGAAGAGCCAAACAAAGATGGAGAACTCTTTTGGTCTTCCATTTACAACAAATATCAATCATGCCACTAATCCTGACAATCATGAGGACAAAACCTCAAA
>BPLS01026962.1:0-11074 GCA_019656275.1 Rhododendron kiyosumense
ATTTGCTACGAGCTGCCACTTCTGAACGAACTTTGTTGCACCTTGTTCCAATGACTTTTGGATTAAGAACACAGTAACTGTGGATGGAACTGGAACAAGCTTTATTTTCCAAGAGAAGATGATTCCAAAGCTCGCTCCTCCTCCACCTCTAATAGCCCAAAAAGGGTCTTCCCCCATTGACCTTCGATTGAGAACTCTTCCATTTGCATCTACTATTCTAGCATCAACGACATTATCTGCGGCAAGGCCATATTTTCTGCACATGGTACCCATTCCACCTCCACTTAAGTGCCCTCCAACGCCTACTGTGGGGCAAGTCCCGGCTGGAAAGCCATAAATCTTGCTTTTTTCAGCAATGGCATGGTACAATTCACCTAGTGTTGCGCCTGAATCTACCCACGCGATCTGGTTTTCTATATCGATTTTGATGGACCGGAGATTGGAAAGGTCGACGATGATGAATGGGATGTGGGATACATATGAAAGGCCCTCGTAGTCATGACCCCCACTTCGGATACGTATGTTAATGTTGTTTTCCTTGGAACAAGTGACGGCTGCTTGAATGTGGGATTTGCCAAGTGGCCGAATAATGAGTTGTGGTTTTGGTGTGGACTTAGTCATGAATCGAAGGTTTTGAGCAGAAGATTGCAAGATCGAGGTGTACGAAGAAGTGTTTGTGGTGAAAATGACATTGGAAGAGGAATTGGAGACGGAAAGATTAGTTTTGGATTGAAAGCATTTGAGAAAGTTAATGGAGGCTGAGTCTGAAGTTGCTGATGGAATTGAGACACAGAGGAGGAAAGCTAATGTGAGAAAGCCAAAAACAGACATTTTCATATCTTCTCTCAACACTTGATGATAATTCTATTAACATCAAAAGTATAATCCCTTGTGTACGTTCTAACACATGCATGGGCATGGGTGAAAGATTCATAGATAAGATATTGGTTAGTTCAATTGGATTTCTTTTATAAAAGTCAAAGTGTAATTCATTGAGCAAATAAAATAGTCTCTCATTTGGGGGATAGGAAAATTCAACTCTTTGGAGTTTGGAACATATTTGAATATGCATAAATTTGTACTTCGGCATTAACAGCGTAGTTTACAAGTGCCTGCTTGCCTAATATTCAAAGAAAACGAACTTCTGTGTATACAGATGACAGCAAATCAACATTAATTTAGGGAATTAACTTTCCCGAATTGGCTTAAAAAATACCAGGGAAATGTTACGGTGTCCACCCGCTATTTGGGGATACCGTAATTTTTGGTATAACTGACCATTACAAGCATAACCAAGACCAGTGATGTGTATAACCAAAATCTTATTTTGAAAATTTTGGGGGTTATGCCTTTGTAAGACATTGGTTATACATATCACTAGTTTTTGTTATGCTTGTAATGATCGATTATACCAAAAATTACGGTGTCCCCAAAATGACCGGGGACACCATAGCATTATCCAAAATACTATGCTAAGTAGCTTTGGCAATTGAGAAAAGAACTTCTCACTTGGTATATGCATAATATATGATATGTGTGAACCAGTCCATATAACTTCAAATGGAACGGTATGATTTGTCATCGTTATCTTGTAATTTTAATAAGTTGTCTATTGATAAAAGAGGTAGAACTTTAGTTAGTGTGGCGCACAATTTGGCCAAGGCTCTCATTGCAGGCAGTGACTAATTTTGTACTTATGCGATTATGGAAAATGTTACCACAGAACTGCGTAAAAACACATTTTCGAGCCGTGTTTTTCCAAATGAATCAATCTATTTGCAAACAACCAAAGCAACAGGGAACCAAGATCGAGTAGATCGATGGGCACACCCACTGTACATGCTGCCAGTGCATTGTAGCCAATAACTCCATGAGAACCTGCGGTGCAATAGCAAGTATTGTGAAGTTTTGACTTCCTCGTCGAAAAATGGACAGTTTCTTTGCCTTGATCTGTAAGAATCTGTTACTATATTGTCTTGGATAACTTGCCCAAGAAGGGAATGACTTCGGTGTCCCCGGTCATTTTAGGGACACCGTAACTTTTAGCATAATAAAACCATTATGAGCATAATCAAAACCCATTACAAGCATAACAAAATCATAACAAGGTATAACAAAGCATAAATTGTTTGTTATGCCTTGGTTGGATTTGATTATGCCTTGATTGATTTTTTGGATATTCCTTGGTTATGCCTTATTTGGGTTTTGTTATGCTTATAATGGGTTTTAATTATGCTCATAATGTTGAAGTTATGCCAAAAATTACGGTATCCCCAAAATTACCGGGAACACCATAGCATCATCCAAGAAAGAATATCTCCCACTTTGGGAATGACTTTGGTGTCTACCCTCCATTTGGAGACACTGTAATTTTTGGCATAGCCGAACCATTACAAGTATAATTAAGACCAGTGGCATGTATAATCAAGGCATAACTCAAAAATTGTTATGCCAATTTTTGGCTATGCCTTGTTAGGCCTTGGTTATGCATGTAATGGTCTGGTTATACCAAAAATTACGGTGTCCTCAAATGGAGGGTAGAAACCATAGCATCATCCAACAATTGTACCCATACATATTGGGATGATGCTGTGGTGTCCCCGGTCATTTTGGGGACACCGTAATTTTTGGCATAACTTTACCATTAGGAGCATAACTAAAATCAATTACAAGCATAACAGAACCCAAACAAGGCATAACCAAGGAATATCCAAAAAACCAACCAAGGCGTAACTAAACCCAACTAAGGCATAACAAATAAGTTATGCCTTGCTATGGTTTTGGTTATGCCTTGCTATGGTTATGTTATACTTGCAATGGATTTTGGTTATACTCATAATGGTTTTGTTATGCCAAAAGTTACGGTGTCCTCAAAATGACCGGGAACACCAAAATCATTTCCTACATATTGGCACTACCAAGTAATTCAAACCCCACCTTCCTACCATATCTCTGCAATGCAAACTTACAGAATTGGAACCTTATGTTGTCAAATGTTAAAGGCTTCTTGTAATTTTGCATCTCCTGTTGGAAATTTAAGAAATTTCGGGTGAATGAAACCGGGATTTTGGAGGGTCTCCTGAGACAACCGATCCCGGGTTTGTTGAATCTGGACGCATCACAATCAATAGACGTATTGATTGAGGGATTCTGTAACTCCCGTAACCCTCCTCTTGATGGTGCATGAATTCTGTAACTTGCCTATTCATTGGCAGAATTCATTGCCATGATAGTTGCTGCATTACTCCTCCTCTGCCTCCTTCACCCTATAAAAGGGAGGCTCACGTTTTGGAGCAACACAACAAACTCAGAGCACTCCAAAAACATTCTGAAAGCTCGTTCTTGAGAGAGAAAGGCAGGCGGAAGTCAGTTCGCCAAGGCGGTCGATGGGTGTTCCGGCGGCTTGCGGTCTAGCCGAGCCAACCCTGGGAGGAAGACGCAGAGCACGAACCTACAACACCGACGGTAGGCGGCGAATCTTTCTTAAGGAGACTGTGGTATCACACAGGACTCGGTTCATCCTACGAAGAATTCTATTTGTATCTCGTATTTTCCATTTACATTCTGTAATTTTGTTATGTCTTTGTAATTGTTACATTATGAATAAAACTGTTCTCTGGAATTTTGTATTATGCCAAGATTTTTCCCAACAAGCTTAAGAAAGATTTTGATCTATGATCGGCATTGAATTCCAGAAAATAGTTTCTGTTATGGACTAACATTTGAGTTGCAAGAACATATTCTTGACTTAATAGAATCATGGTGGAGTACCATTGGTGTTAGAAGTTTAATCAATCTGCTTAGCAGATTGATCGGTGTTTCATACGAGACTATTACAGATTGATTGATGAATCGGAACGTGAAACGTGAACAGACCTGTTTGGCTATGGCCATGGCCTATCGTGCGCGACATGGCCACTGTTCAGAGATGGGATTAACAGAAAGGCCACGGCCTAAGGCAGTCATGCGTGGCTTGGCCTTGGATCAATTTTGGTTGGCCTCTGGGGTGATCTACTTGGCTTCTGCCTTGACATCGCCTGGCCTTGATCCCACTGTTTGATCTGCTTGGCAGAGGTGATTAGGGTGCTGGGCTTGTGGTTAGCCTGAGGTGGCTTGCGGCCTTGTTTGCCTTGCCTAAAGTGATCAACCAGTGGTAGGCGTGAATCACTCAGCCTTGGCACATGGTCTACGTGGTGTAAGCCAGTACCCAGAATACCTTGCTATATAGAAGGGGAAGTTGGATGGCCATAGTCTTGCTAGTAGCAGATTGTGTATACCGTTCGCTGAGGGCGTTGCCCTCAGACTCCCGCTTGGGGGCGCTGCCCCTAGGACCCCCGCCAGGGGGCGCGCCCCCTGGGACCCCCAGGGTACGTGGTATTGTGGGGGATGTTAAACTTAGCTTGTTTGATAGATTGATAATCTATGCATGTATAGCTTGTCATTTTGAGATTGAGATTTGTTCTCTTATAGGTGGTTGTTTCTACTTTCAGGAAAACATAACAACTGCGCAAGGGAAAACCACTGTCATTGGCAAAGAAAAGGAGACTGGTGATGGCAGTGGCAGTGGCAATGGCAATGGAAATGGAAATGACGGTGGTGCTATTCCAACTCATGCTCCAATTCCTGGGATTCCCACCATTCCAATGTCTCACGTGGAGAGGCCGAGCAAATTTGTTGGGGTCGATTTCAAAAGGTGGCAACAGAAGATGTTGTTCTATCTCACCACCTTAAACTTGGCAAAGTGGCTTGTCGAGGAAGCACCTGTGATTGCTGAGGACGATCCTGACACTCAGAAGCGGATTGATGTGGCCAGATGGAAAGAGCATGACTACATGTGCAAGAATTACATTCTTAATGCTCTGGATGATTCGCTATATTCTGTGTATGGCGAGGCTCCGTCAGCTAAGGAGTTATGGGAATCCTTAGATAGGAAATACAAGATCGAGGGTGCCGGGTCCAAAAAGTTCGTTGTGGGCCGGTTCCTTGATTACATGATGGTGGACTCCAAGTCTGTGGCAGTTTAAGTCCAAGAGCTGCAGCTCTTGCTCAATGAGATCAGGACTGAGGGGATGATTCTGAGTGAAGCATTCCAGGTGGCCGCGGTCATCCACAAGCTACCTCCAGCATGGAAAGAGTTCAAGAGCTATCTCATGTTCAAGAATAAGGAGATGACCTTGGAGGCTCTTTTCATCAAGCTCCGTATTGAAGAGGAGAATCGGGGTATGGATAGGGGTATGGATAGGAGTGCAAAGGCCTCTTACATGGCCAAGGCAAACATGATGGAGCATGGTCAATCTTCCGGTCGGAGGAAAAACCAGAATGACAGACGTTCTGACAAGCGTCCTGACAAGCGGTCTGACAAGCAAGCTGGCAAGCAGAAGGACAAAGGTGTCAATCTGGGACCGAGAGGTGGTGTTTCTAAGAAATAAAGAGAAAAGTTTCAGATACTTGCTTTAACTGCAACAAATTCGGGCATAAAGCTTCGGAGTGTACGAAGCCACCAAACCCTCGCACTCAAGCGCACTTGGCTCAGGTGGAGACAGGAGTGTCCGATATCAACCTCTTGGCTATGGTATCTGAAGTGAACATGGTTGGTTTAAACCCGTAGGAATGGTGGGTAGACACTGGGGCTACACGTCATATCTGTTGTGACAGGCAGTTGTTCACTACCTTCGAGCTGTTTATGGGGAATTCAGCTACCTCAGATGTTGCGGGGCAGGGGAAAGTGGTCCTGAAGATGACTTCAGGAAAAGAGTTGACTTTGAATAATGTGCTGTTCGTGCCAGATATTCGTAAGAATTTGATTTCTGGCTCACTATTGAGCAAGCATGGCTTCCGCCTAGTTTTCGAGGCTGATAGGGTCACTCTAACTAAAGCTGGAATGTATGTAGGGAAAGGTTACATGACCGATGGTCTATTTAAGATGAATGTAATGACTGTTATCCCTACTATCAATAAAAAGAAATCCCCTGTTGCTTATATACTTGAGTCTTCCTTTTTGTGGCATGGTAGACTAGGTCATGTTAATTATGATTTTATGCGTAAATTAATTAACTTGGACCATATTCCAGCTTTACAATTTGATAAAAAACATAAGTGTGAGACTTGTGTAGAGGCTAAAATGTCGAGAGCATCTTTCAAAGCAATAGAAAGAAGCACAGAACCTTTGGGTTTAATCCACACTGATGTGTGTGATCTGAAATATGTCCAAACTCGGGTCGGTAACAAGTACTTCATTACTTTTATCGATGATAGCACTCGGTTTTGCTATGTGTATTTGCTAAAAAGCAAGGATGAAGCCCTGGACAAGTTTGTTCATTACAAGATTCAGGTTGAAAATCAACTGAGTAGAAAGATTAAGGTGGTCAGAAGCGATCATGGTGGTGAATATCAGTCACCATTTGGAGAATTCTGTGCCCAACACGGAATTATCTATGAAACCACGGCACCTTATTCGCCTCAGACTAACGGTATTGCTGAGCGCAAGAATCGTACATTGAAGGATATGATGAACGCAATGTTGATCAGTTCTGGATTGCCTCAGAACTTGTGGGGAGATGCTGTTCTCACCGCAAATTATATCCTTAATAAAGTACCTCGCAAAGATGTTGGAAAAACCCCGTATGAATTGTTTAAAGGTAGGAGGCCTACCTATACATTCTTTCGAACATGGGGTTGTCTAGTGAAGGTGGCTGTACCTCCTCCTAAGAAGGAGAAGATAGGCCCTAAAACCTTTGATTGTGTGTTCATTGGTTATGCAAACGATAGTAGTGCCTATCGATTTCTTGTATATGAGTCAGATATACAAGATATTCATAAGAATACTCTCATGGAGTCAAGGAATGCAGTGTTTTTTGAACACATATTCCCTTATAGATCCATTGGAGAGTTAAGTTTTGCTAAACGGACTCTGCATCCGGAAAATGAAAGCAGACAAGGCCAAGAAGAGGAAGTTGATGTTGAACCACGACGTAGCAAGCGAGCTAGAACATCAACATCTTTTGGTCCAGATTTTCTGACTAATCTCGTAGAGAATGAGCCTCGGACATACCAGAAAGCTGTAAGCTGCCCTGAAAGTCCTTTGTGGAAAGAGGCTATTAAGAGTGAGATTGACTCCATACTGCAAAACCATACGTGGGAACTGGTGGACTTGCCACCAGGAAGTAAGCCTCTCGGCTACAAGTGGATCTTCAAAAGGAAGATGAAAGCAGATGGGTCAATTGATAAGTACAAAGCTAGGCTTGTTATCAAAGGATACAGACAAAAAGAAGGCCTAGATTACTTTGATACTTAATCACCAGTCTCTAGGATTATATCCATCCGGATGATCATCGCGATCGCAGCTTTGCGTAATCTTAAAATACATCAAATGGATGTAAAAACAGCTTTCCTGAACGGCGATTTAGATGAAGAGATCTACATGGAACAACCCGAGGGTTTTTCCGCACCAGGCCAACAAGGGAAAGTATGTAGGCTTGTTAGATCTTTGTATGGTCTAAAGCAAGCACCAAAACAATGGCATGAGAAATTTGACAATGCTGTGTTGTCAAGTGGTTTCAAGATCAACGAATGTGACAAGTGTGTTTACATCAAAGACACAGACGAAGGGTACGTCATTTTGTGTCTCTACGTTGATGACATGCTCATTGTTGGTAGTAATGAAAGGGTCATTCAACCTACCAAAGATATGTTAAACTCAAAGTTTGACATGAAGGATATGGGCCTTGCAGATGTCATTCTAGGTGTCAAAATCACTAGAACGTCTGTCAGACTTGCGTTGTCTCAAACACACTACGTTGACAGGATTCTTGAAAAGTTCAACTCGTCTGATTCCAGTATCGCAAGAACCCCTGTGGATTTAAGTCTGCATTTATCCAAGAATGGGGGGGAAGGCATATCTCAATTAGAGTATTCTCGGATAATTGGGAGCCTCATGTACCTGATGAGTTGTACAAGGCCCAATATAGCTTATTCAGTCAGCAGACTGAGCAGATACACGAGTAATCCAGGTCGTGATCACTGGAAGGCAATTGTCAGGGTTCTGCGCTATTTGAGGTACACTCGTGAATTGGGGCTACACTACACCAGATATCCAGCAGTATTGGAAGGGTATTGTGATGCAAACTGCATATCAGATATGAAGGACTCAAAATCCACAAGTGGATATGTCTTTATACTTGGTGGTGCAGCAGTTTCTTGGAAATCCTCTAAACAGACGTGTATAGCACGTTCAACGATGGAATCAGAGTTTATTACTCTAGATAAAGCATCCGAGGAGGCCGAGTGGCTCCGTCAATTTTTGGAGGATATTCCAAGATGGCCGAAACCTGTGCCAGCAATTAGCATCCATTGTGACAGTCAATCTGCAATTGGTAGGGCACAGAGTAATATGTATAATGGTAAGTCTAGACATATTCGACGTAGACATAATACCATTCGGCAACTACTCTCAAGTGGGGCTGTCGCTATTGACTATGTGAGGTCCAAGGACAATATTGCAGATCCGCTAACCAAGGGTTAAACAGAGAGCTAGTTGAGCAAGCATCTAAATGGATGGGGCTAAAGCCACTACGCTCATAGTTACTGTGGGGGTAGCCAACCTAGTTGACTAGAGATACCAAGATTTAGGTTCAATGAGACTATCTTTCGCGAGTAGCCGAGAACGATCACTGAGGAGACTCGATCTCCTGCCCATTCCTATGGTGTAGAACAGTGATACCTGCAAAGGGAAAGAGGTTAAACATTGCTTTTAATGACTCCTATGCGCTGGATTGCCAGGCGGGGTATAGCAGGATACCCTTTAAAGGAAGGTCACCTATGTTAGTATGAAGTGGGGCCGCTTCTTTGAGAATTGTGGCAAAATTCTCGAGAAAATACTCCCAGAACCAGGAAAGGGGTGTCATAGCCAAAATGAACCCAACAGTGAGAACTGAACTACGTCAGGAGAAGTCCTGTGTGACGTCTATTGTCTCAGTTTACATCGGCGGTGGAACAGTTCAAAGCGGGACCGCACACTGGTTTGCCAGTAAACCCGATAGGCTATCACAAGGGAGGGTTTCAGGCCAAAAGCCACATATCCTATGCAGGAATTATCCGTTGTCGCTCTCTCAAATCAGCTTTGAACTCTGCATCAGTATTCCTGCCAATTCCATTCATGGGGGGGATTGTTGGAAATTTACGAAATTTCGGGTGAATGAAACCGGGATTTTGGAGGGTCTCCCGAGACAACCGATCCCGGGTTCATTGAATCTGGACGCATCACAATCAATAGACGTATTGATTGAGGGATTCTGTAACTCCCGTAACCCTCCTCTTGATGGTGCATGAATTCTGTAACTTGCCTATTCATTGGCAGAATTCATTGCCATGATAATTGCTGCATTACTCCTCCTCTGCCTCCTTCACCCTATAAAAGGGAGGCTCACGTTTTGGAGCAACACAACAAACTCAGAGCACTCCAAAAACATTCTGAAAGCTCGTTCTTGAGAGAGAAAGGCAGGCGGAAGTCAGTTCGCCAAGGTGGTCGATGGCGGTGTTCCGGCGGCTTGCGGTCTAGCTGAGCCAACCCTGGGAGGAAGACGCCGAGCACGAACCTACAACACTGACGGTAGGCGGCGAATCTTTCTTAAAGAGACTGTGGTATCACACAGGACTCGGTTCATCCTACGAAGAATTCTATTTGTATCTCGTATTTTCCATTTACATTCTGTAATTTTGTTATGTCTTTGTAATTGTTACATTATGAATAAAACTGTTCTCTGGAATTTTGTATTGTGCCGAGATTTTTCCCAACAAGTCCATCAACTCAAACCCCAAACCTCACCCTTAAAACCAGGGGCGAAGTTCCTTCATTGATTATTTGCACCACTGGCATCTCTTGGTTCTTAATCATCTTAAATCCCCTAAGCAATCCCCACAGCACGGCTTCAAGGTTTGAGCAGTCTTCTAATCAGGGCCGGCCTCGGGGTAAGCCCCGCAAGCCCTCGGGCTTGGGCAACCCCTGGGTGGGGCATCCCAAAAAAAACAAAAAAAAAACTTGGGTTAGATATAAATACTAACAAGTTCCCATTTCTGGCGCAAGGCAACCGCTCGGAGTTATGGCACCGCACTCTAATATGAGTCCTTGGCGTGTCATCTCTGTCCTTTTTTTTTATTATTCTTTATTTTTCTCCCAATCCACAATTTATTTTTTCATTTATGTTCTACCTTTTTTTATTTTTCTCCCAACCCACAATTATACAAAAAACAATATACTAAATTACATTTTTGGAAATTTTCAACTTAACAAACACAATAGTGGAGTAATGTATATGTGATATGTTCTTACATTTGATTAAAAACAAAAGTCATCATTAAAATAAAATCAAGAGAGTTAAGACGATTTTTTTTTATCTTCGAACTACAATTTCACAAGAGATTAAATAGATTAGCTATGGTCTCAATTGAATTAAGGCGTCGTTATGATGCTTGTACTTTTTATCCTTTTAACCTCTGGTTAATAAATTTTTCTTTGCCATTAAAAATAATAATTTGAGGCATCATTCCATTAAAAGCATTTTGGGACTTTTTTTTAACTTTTTATGTTTTTCGAGACAGACCGTTCTTGTCACATATGTCAACTAAAAAGCATAAAAAGTCAAATAATTAAAAGTTAGATGAATGGATCCCGAGTTCTTGGATAAATAAAGTACGATGGCTCAATTGACAAATTTTGCTTTAAAAAATGCAAAAAAAAGTTATTTTATTTGAATTGAATCATCCTAATTATAAAGTATTATAACGGGTTATATTTTGATGTTGATTTTGTTTATATTATTCAAGCAAAGGAAAACATGTATTGATTTATTTTTATTTTTTTTTGTAGTTGTAATTTTTTTTTTTTTTTGTAGTTGTATGTTTTTTTTTATTTTTATGACTTAATAGTAGGTGGACAACAAAGCATGAGGTTGGGCTTGGACAACTCAAATATCGAGATCAGCACTGCTTCTAACATCCTTCGGTAGCTTATCCAGCCTTTAATGGCTATATGCGTTGCTTTGTTTGTGGGTTCAGTAACTTCAGTTGTTTTATTTTC
>BPLS01026971.1:0-11338 GCA_019656275.1 Rhododendron kiyosumense
TGTAAAGGTAAATAAACAAACATATTCATTATATTCTGATCGGTTTGAGTTTTAACGAAGATTTTTTAGAGTAATAATTAATTAATTGGAAAGAGATAGGTACATAGAGAAAATTTATTGAGACTGTGCGCAGGGGTGTTTAGACCCAAAATGAACAAATTAACTATAAAATTCCTTGTGTCTTGTGCTTAGACTCCTTTTAATCTTTGTAATTTGTTTTCGAAAATTAATAAAAATTCTTTTTGATATTCCAAAAAAAATATTAGGAAAGTGACATCAACTGAAACAAAAAAGAAAAGAAAAGCCATGCTCTAAATACCTAGTACGACAAGTTAAAACCAAATTCTCTTGCATGATAATAGGTGGTGTCCTAAGGAGTGTGTGTGTGTATATATATACACACACACACACTCTCCTTAGGACACCACCTATATATACACCACCTATATATATATATATATAGGTGGTGTCCTAAGGAGAGTGTGTATATATAGGTGGTGTCCTAAGGAGAGTGTGTGTGTGTATATATCCCCAAGTAAACATTAGAGAATGTGGGATTAGTTCAAAATACCTAGTAAAACTAGGTCTAGTTGCCCTTTCGGGAACATCGATAAAATTGGAATGATATGGGGAGACTATGTCTAGCTGCCCTTTTGGGAACCTCCGATAAAATTGAACTAATATGGGAGACTTGGTCCAACTCCTTATATTTCTCCATAAGATGCAATTAGTAACTAATTTATAATAATCTACCTGTGCCTGAAGGCATGCGCTAGTGCCTCTATAAAGAAGGACAATCATACTCCTCTCATATATAGTTCCTTAAATTAGTCCCTTAGGAAAAAAAAAAAAAAAAGAGTTTTAGTCGTTGACACCATAACCTAACCTTCTTATCTTTTGATCAGAGAGGAATTTCCACTAAACCTTCAATTCATTTTCTTTTTTTACAAAGTAGAAGGGTAAACTCACTCCCACTCCTAACTAACATATAAATCCCACTGCCCTTCTACTTTTTTGTTTACACGAGTCAATACATATAGAGCTTTGCACTAGTTATAATTGAGATTCTCGCAAGTAGGAGTGGGATTGATATCCCAAGATTAGTCGTAGTGCGTATAAACTGGCCCGAATATCTGAGTTAAAAAAAAATAGAAGAGAGAACTGCAGAATCCTGCCAATTTCCCCTTCTTTGTTTACGACCACCCAATCAGGTATGATCATTCTTCTCTATTGTAAATGGATGCTACACTGTCCATGTATAGTACTATAAATATATGTATATTTAGAGAGAGATTGATCTCACTGTAATCTGACTCTCTTTTTTTTTACCAAAAAAAAAAAATCTGACAGTGGATGCCAAAGATACAGTCATACAGAATAGTTGTGTAATCCTTCAAATTACCAAAGAACAAACAGCATGGAGAAGAAAACTTTGTCTTCTACGAGGTATTTCCCTATTTCCTTCTTTGTTTGAAAAAGGCATTTTCTTCTTTTTCACTTATTTTTTTGTTCAGAGGTGCTACAAGTACAGCAAGAACTGTACAAACACCGCGTACAACACTCTTTTGGGCCTGTCTTGGGTTCCAAAAAACTAATCAGAGACATTCATTTTCTTTAAAATAATTTGTTTAGGGTTCCTGGAAAAAAAAATTAGCTCTATCCGGCATCAGTAAGAGCATTTATAAAACGTCATTTTTTTTTCTTCTTTTTCACTTATATATAGTAGTTTTTTTCTTTAAAAGGATCAAAATTACACAAATTTGCCAGCCCAATATGTTATAAAATAAATAAAAAATCAATAACATGAAAGAGAAAGTTATGCGTAGTACACATACTTTCTCTTTTAGCACACGACAGCACACCATTGGCTTTGGTCCAAACATCGAACTTCCTTTGATTGGGATATTTACGTCTTGTATAATTGTTCTCGTGTTGATTGTTTTTCTGGGCATATTTAGAGCAACAATAGGACAGGTAAACTTTTTTGGGCGATTAGATGTTAATTGTCTTTACTTTGTAGAGTACTGCTAGAAACCACATGTTTCAATTTTTTACTCTCTCTCTCAATTCTTAGATGATAGCTGTAGGCATTATTTTTCAGCTGCAAGGTGGATGCCTCTATTTGAGTAAGCTCGTTTTAGTACAAAATATCTAATAACTCTACAGATCAACCAACCGAAAACTTTGACTTCTTGCTTGCCTTTCTAAGCTTGGGTCATTACATGAAGATTGCACCCAAAGCTATGTTCCTAGTTGGGGTAACATATTAAAATTATTTTTCTGCATAGTTTGAAGTGTATGGTTATTGTTCGAGAATCAAGCAAAAGTTTGTGACTCCTGAATACAAACCATATACTTGGAAGCTTATAGAAAAAGAAGTTTGCAATATCTTCTCAACAGGAACATAGCTTGAGGTGCTATCTTCATGTAGTGTCTAAGCTTTAGACAGGCAAGCAAGAAGAAAAATTTCCTGTTGATTGATCTAGAGAGCTATTAAATATCATGTACTAAAACAGGCCTACTCAAACACATGTATCAACCAAGGAGCTGAACAATGACGCCTATTGCTATCATCTCCAAATTGAAAGAGCATCAAATAGAAACATGCGGTTTCTAGGTATTCTACGAAGTAGAGATAATTAATATCTGATAAACTGGCCTAGAAAAGTTATACTTGTCCAATTGTGGCTGTGAATATGCCGAGAGGAACAATATACACCGGAACAATTATACGGGACACAACTATTCCTATCGAGCGAAGTTTGATGTCTGGTCCTAAGCCAATGTTGTCGAGTGCTAATTACACCTAGGCTGGAAGGGAAACAACAAAGAACTTTAATGGCGAAAAAAAAAATATTAATCTTTGAAAGTGATTACAAAGACTAATAGGAGTAAGGAAAAAAGCAACAAGTGCTCTACACCTTTGATTGACAAGATGCAAACTAAGGATTGAGACACCCCAAAGGACAAAGCCCAATAACTAAGAGGCCTTAATGCCCAAATAAAAGAATAAACGCAAACGGGACGCAGCCCAAACACCAAAGAATGTCGAAAAACCCAAGTACAAGGGGATAAGCCCAACAATTAAAGTCCAAAACACACCCAAACCCTAAACTAGTCACCCAGCTATACCACCACGGCTCCTCCCTGCCGCGACCACACCACAACAATAACAACGAACATTGGCAAAAGAAAGAAATTTACATCCGCAATTAAATTTTGCAAATATCCTATCGTTCCCCATCCTTGTCAAATAGGCCGAATGAGAAGATAGAAAGCCTCTTCCGCATGAATGTTTCGTGTTGATACAATAGATGATCGGAGTTGTTATGCAAAAAGGCTAATATCATCCCAACCATTACATTACATATTGTCGCGAGGGGCATGGCTAACGGGTTGCCAAACCCAGTATATAATCTCTCTATCGTTCCAAATTTTTATTGGATGTCCCCGAAGGGACAACCCAGTCTTTATATAATCTAAAGCAAGGGGCCAGCTATGGCCAAATTTTGAACAATACAAGGCAACTTTCCCTGCCACAACTTGTTCGGCCAATCACCGCATGTTTACATAGTAGCTAGCATAACGCAGAGATCACAAAAAACGACGAGGATATAAGTCGATCCAGGCTCATACAGAAAACTTGCAGTCAGGGACGGATCCAGAAATATAGTGCAGTGGGGGCACTTGTTAATCGTAATGGCGAAAATTTATTTTTGTAGTCAACCACAATAAGATCGTACAAAATTAAGGCATGTGTATTTTAAATTAAATTAGGTAAAAATGAGCACAAAATCTGATATAAAATTTTTAAAGTATGTTTTAAATGATCATTCAAAAGTTTTAGAATGATTGAGCTTGTTTTGTTAATGATTTTGTTTTACAATATTTCTCTCACACGGTTAAAAATAAAGAGAATCAAGAAAGAATAACTTCAAATTAACAAACATCTCGTAAAACAACAAGTATAAATACACCATATGATGAAAATCAAACATAAAACTAATTCTGTATGTGTTTTTTCAAGATATATGCAAGTGTGTATGTTTATATATTAGCCTATTCATAATTATGCTAATTTATACAAAAAAAATATTTTAATTTTTAGCAGGGGCATGCGTTCGAGTGGGGGCACGTGCCCCCGCGTGCCCCCGCTTCGGTCCGTCCCTGCTTGCAGTAGAATAGATGATAAAAACCTTCTGTGTGAAATGAATCCCTTTTCTTTGGTGAATTAAACCTACATTAAGGCAAACAACTAGAATCCTTCGAGCAATGGTCTTACAACCCAAAAAAACAGGAACAAAGCCAGCAGAAAGCATCAGCAAGGGACAGAAGTACTCCAAGTTGGTGGTGGACTTTGTTGTAAAGGTAAATTAATATTAATAACCAAACAATTCATTATACTATGTTCGGTTTCAGTTTTAAATGAGGTTTTTGAAATAATGAGTGCTGAGTGATATATAGAAAAAAAAATTATTGGGGATGTGAGCAAAGATTTTGAGACCCAAAACAAACAAATTAACTACAAAATTCTTCGTGCCTATGGTCTTTTTAATCTTTCTAATTTGTTTTCAAAAATTAATAAAATTCGTTTTGCTATCCAAAAAATTAGGAATGTGACATCAAGTGAAACAGAAAAGAAAAACAAAAAATCCATGCTATGAAGTTCTAGTATTTAATTACCTCATATATACTACTCCAATTTTTGTTACCTTAACAAAGTGATAACTGATTTCGTATCTTTCTAATGGAAAAATTCTCCCCTGCGTTTCACGAGGAAAATACGCACGGGGAAGATTCGGGCCACTGTTCATTTGCCTGAGAACCAAATAGATCACGGTTCACAAAAGATAATCGAAAATAACTTATTTCTACTCAACAAACTTTAACAAGATTTGCTTAAAAATAAATAATTTTTTATTGCTAAAAATAATATTCTTACAAGAATATAGTTAATTACATGATTAGCTAGTTAGAGAAAACGCATGGTGTCCGCAGTACATCGCTATGCTTGATTAATTTTTTTTAATGGTTTAAATTTAAAAAAAAATTATTTTAGTTAAATTACGAAACTAAAAATACCATGTTCAATTTTTTTACCTTTTATTACCCCGTATATTGATTCTTTTATTATTTTTGTTTACAAGAACCTAGGCCCTATTTTTAAATTCGCTTTATGCCTCCAAAATATAGAGGCCAGCCTCTCTCATGTACATGATAATTGGAAGCCTCCTTAAGAGAGTAATTCCCAAGTTAAAAAACAGAGGATCATGTGGGATTTGTTCAAAATACATAATGAGATCGACTAGGTCTAGCTGCTCTTTCGAAAACATATGATAAAATTGGAATGAAAAGGATACTAGGTCTAGCTCCTTATATTTCTCCATATAAGATTCAATTTGTTACTAACTAATTAACTTACACTAATATAAAGTTGTTCCTCTCTCTCTCTCTAAACTTTTCCCTCTCTCTCTCTAAACCTAGGTTATCTGTTTTCAGCCGCCGCCGCTGCTGCCGGGGGGGGAGGCGCCTCCGTCCCTCCTCCCCCAGGCTCTCCTTTCCTCTCCCTCTCGCAATCTCTCTCTCCTTCCCTCTCCTCTTCCAGTTTTCGCCCTCGTCCTTTCTCCGATCTGCGCCTCCATTTTCTTGGGTCACCGCCCTCCTCTGTGTGGGAGGGTGGAGCGGCTGCTGCCGTCTCCGGCCGGAGGACTCCCTGGTTTCCTCCGGATGCCTAGCGGCGTTGGGTGGCCCGAGCTCGGTGGTCGTTGGTGGTGGGGGCTAGCCGGATGTGTAGATCTGGAGGGGTTTTGTTGGCAGAGTGCGGTCGTGTCGAGGGATTGGTGTAGTTAGCTGTCTTTTTCTAACGTTTTGTTTTGCAGGTTTTGCTTAATTCCAAAACTGATCGGTGAAGATGGTGACGTCCTTCGGTGATGGCTTCTGTCCGGTGGTGGTGTAGTGGATGCGGCCCCCATGGTTGGGTGTTCTGGTCGTTTTGAGTGCCGAAGTCCGGTCGGCGACCAATCGGAGCTCTCAATCGGGCGTGGGGCCAACAGTTCATTGCTTCTGGGTTGCTGCTCTTGTTGTTGATGTCTGTGCTGCCAGGGAGGTGCTGATGTTGGTGGTGGTTTGGCCCTTGGTTCTGATTGCTACTGTTTCTGTTTTCGTAGGCCGGTTGTTTTCCACCGCCGGTCTCTACTTCTGGGAGAGATTGGCTCGGCTTAACGGCGAGGCGGGTCGCCGGTGGTTTGTATGGAGGGAGTGGCAGTAGTGATTAGGACTTTGGGGATGGTTTGGGCAGGCCGGTCCAGGTTTGGACCGGGTTGGGTGTTTCTGGGGCTTATTGTATTATTTGGGTTTTGGATCGGGCTTTATTGTTTTATCTGTTTTGGATCCTTGTAGACCTTTGGATGGTTTGGGCTTTGCCCCTGCGGTGTATCTTCCAACTTTTTGTTGGATCCCCTTCCCCTCTCCCCGTTTTTAATAAAATTCATCTTTTGCCGATCAAAAAAAAACTAATTAACTTACACTTCTAGCTGCTTATATTTCTCCATATAAGATGCAATCTGTTACTAACCAACTTACACTAATGCATATATAAAGAAGAGCAATCTTACTCCTCTCATATATAATTCCTTAAATTAGCCACTTAGCATAAAAAAAAAAGTTTTTATCGTTGATACCATAACCTAACCTTCTCCTCTTTTGATCAGAGAGGAATTTCCAAAAAAGCTTCAATTATGAGCTACTTCTTTCTCTTGCTTTTACTCACCATTCTCTCTCTTCCGAATACCAAAATTTCGTGTTCTTCTTCGATACACTGAAGATTTCTCTATATTTCTGTTTTTTTCCAAGGTGATATGTTTGTATCTCCTCTTCCTTTTCTATTTTTTAGTGCTCTTGTATTTAATATGTACAAAACAAAACCTAGCTTGTTAAGTTCCAATTATGAGTGACGTAGTGGTTCGATGGTTTTTGGTTTGTGTGTTTACTGGGACTTTTAGTGGAGAAGATAAATGGATTTATTTTTTGCCTTCCAATATTATAATTGTAGGGCTCCTTGTGGTCCTTTCATATAATATCGTAGCTTTCTACTTCATGTTCAAACAAGAAGTGTTTGCACGGGAATTAGTTCAACTATTTTTGTTTCTCATGGATGCGTTATTTGTGCTAAACCTATTTCTGAAGGGGCCTAATGGTGCTGTTATAACGCTTCTATGATTATACTGAGTCTCGTGTGCAACTTACTTTGGCTTCAGTACAACCATAGAAGCGTTATAACAGCACCATTAGACCCCTTCAGAAACAGGTTGGCGATAAATAACGCATCAATGAGAAGCAAAAACAGTTTGAACTAATTCTCGTGTGAACACTTCTTGTTTAAACATGAAGTAGAAAGCAACGATATTATATGAAGGATCACAACGAGCCCTACCATTACAATGTTGTAAAGGTAGAAAATTTGTCCCTTTATCTTCTCCATTAAAACCCCTAGTAAACACACAAACCAAAAACCATCGATCCTCTGTGTCACTCATAATTGAAACTTAAACTAGGTTTTGTACATATAAATACAAGAGCACTGAAAAATAGAAAAGGAAGAGGACAAACAAACATAACGCTATGGGAAATAAATAGAAATACAAAGAAGTCCTCAGTGTTTTGAAGAGGAACATAAAATTTTGGTATTCAAAATAAGAGAGAGAATAGTGAGTAAAAGCAAGAGAAAGAAGTAACTCATACTTGAATACAAATTCTGCAATAGGTTATGTAAATTTACAATTCGGTATTGTAAATTTCAATTTTACACCTTGCTTTTTTTTTTTTTTGTTACCTAGTAGCCAGTGTCTTTCATCAAATGCCATGAGTATGTGTTTATCCTGGAATTTGCAAAAATCGTATCAAGGTGATACATTAATTCTTATGTGCATGGTTTTTATTTTACATTGAAAGAATCGAGTGGTTGTAGTAATAAATGGTTTAGTGACTTTGGGACTGCCCTTTTAAGTGTTAGATAAAATGCTCGTGCCACAAAAGAACTGAAAATAAAGATTGCTAATGGTAGGCTTTGTTTTTTTTTTTTTTTCCTCTAAGCTAATGGTAGGTTTTGTTACAAGGATATAGATCAAGGGGCAGATGAGCCACAAGGAGGGATCGAGGGGCAGATGAGTCCGGGCGACCGTCATACACGTACAAGTTTCAAAGTTGTTTAGAGCTATAGTAGTTTTTTTTTTCTCAAAAAGATCAAAATTACACAAGTTTGCCCGCCCAATGTTACAAAAATAAATAAATAAACACGAAAGAGTAAGTTTTTGCACATAATTTCTTTTAGCACATGGTCCAAACATCGAACTTCCTTTGATTGAGATATTTGTGTCTTGCATAATTTTTCTCGTGTTGATTGTTTTTTCGGACATATTTGGAGCAACAACTGGGCAGGTAAATTTTTTTCGCCAATTAACCGGATGTTATATACTTTGTAGAGTGCTAAAAATCACATGTTTCTATTTTTGACTCTCTATCAATTCGCAGATGATACCTGTAGACATCATTTTTCAGCTACTAGGAGGATACTTGTGTTTGAGTAGGCTCGTTAATTTTAGTACAAAACATTTAATAACTCTACAAATCAATCAACGGAAACTCTAACTTTTTACTTGCCTGACTAAACTTAGGTCATTACATAAAAATCACACGCAGTGCTACGTTCTAAGTTGGGGTAACATATTTAAAATTCTTTTACTATATAGTTGGAAGTATAAGGTTATTATTCGAGAATCAAGTAAAAGTTTGTGACTCCTAAATACTAACCATATACTTCAAAGCTTATGGTAAAAGAAAGGCAAGCAAAAGAAAGAGAATTCGGCTGATTGATCTATAGAGCTTTTAAGTATCATGTACTAAAACAGGCCTACTTGAACACATGTATCCTCTAAGTAGCTGAAAAATGATTTCTACTGCTATCATCTGCAAATTGATAGAGAGAAACATATAGAAACATGAACCCGTTCGTTTTGGGTTTTTGAATTTGGATTTATAGGTAACGAGTTTAGAGAGAAATAGGATAATAATTAGAATCCAAATCCCAAATCCTTAAACGAACGGGGTCGTAGTTTCTAGCACTCCACTGAGGAGAGATACTTTATATATGATAAACCGGCCCATAAAAGTTATATATGTCCAGTTGCAATTGCGAATATGCCCAGAGGAACAATCAACACCCGAACAATTATACAAGGCACAACTATTCCTACCGAACGAAATTGGATGCATGTCTGGCCCTAAGCCCAATGTCGTCGAGTGCTAAAGGAAAGGCCGAAAGGGAAACCACAAAGAACTAACACCTAGGAAGGGGATCATAACTTCTTATGACCTATTTATATCTATCTTTCCTTACATGGTTCAATATTTCCCTTGCAATAACAGAACAGAAAGAAGAAGAAGAAGAAGAAGAAGACGACGACGATGACAACTTGATGAGATGATAATGTGCCATCGCATCGCATCAAATGCACTACAATAAGGCTTGTTTGATTAGCATCTATTACGACTGATACAGCTAGCTAGTCATCGCAAATGCGCACATTAAACTTTTAAATGCAATCGAACATTGCCAAAACAAAGAAATCTATGGATTCAAGTAGGATGTCACATTAAGGCTGAGTCTATCAGCAATTAAAACTTTGCAAATATCCTTGTAAATAGGTCAGATGAGAGAACATAAAGCCTCTTCCTCACGAATGTGTTGAAACAATAGATGATTGGAGTTGTCATGCAAAAAGGCTAATATCATCCCAAACATTACATTACATTACATACTGTTGTCAATGGCACAGCTAACGGGTTGCCAGACCCAATATATAATCTATATCGTTCCAATTTTATCAGACGCCCTCGAAGGGACAACCCTGTTGGAAAGCGGAAGCGGCACAAATTCATGCACTAAACAAACTCTTATCTATTGATTTACAAGAAAACACATGCAAATACATAACTTATCGGGGAGGACCTGATAGGCGCGTAAATGTTCATATACGCGCCCCTTAATTTATCTTTGTTAAGTCCTATTTATATTATTATTCGGAGTTTAATCCTTAATTTGTGTATTGTAGGTATTTGGAGGATTTGGTGCAAAATTATGTAAAGTTAAAGTATTGAATGTTGTTTGACGTTGGGCCGTCCAAATTCAATCAGGTGAAAATGAAGAATTGGCGGAGGATAGATCCAGTGGATATAAGAATTGGATTTGGACTTTTGTCCACCGAGTGGGCCCAATAGTATTTTGACTACATGGTGGGCCATGATCAATGCATGGACTTACACGGCTGAGAATTAACAAGGAAAGAAAGAAGGGTTTTTAAAAGATCGGCTCGTCACTTATTATAAATAGGACGAGAACAGTGGACGAACGGGGGCAGTTTTATTTTACTTACGTTCTTTTTCTTTCACAGCTTTTTCCCTTCAAGTTTCAAAGTTTTGTTGAGATCTCCGCACTTCGGTAACTCGTATTAATTTATGTTCTTTATTAAAGTTTGTCGTTGGTATTCAATTAGTTGTAATCTCTTGTTTGTTTTTCATCTCGCACCATAGAAAATATGTCTCAAATTAGGGTTTCTTTTGTTTCTTGCTTAATAATGAGTGAGTAGTCGTATAGGTAGGGTTGCGGGGTGATTAGCACACCGTGGCCAATTCAGGCACTGCTCTAATTTTCAAACAATGTAAAAATGATTTAAGATTGGAAAAATACTTCCCGCGGACGAACCCAGGCATTGTCGGAGCCCATGTGAACGGGGGAATGGGGGTCCAAAACTCATTCTCCGCTGCGCATGGGTAAACGGCGACCACAGGGTTTCGCATCTTGCGGGGTATCTTTTCCAATCTTAAATTGAACGTTTTTAAGAACATCGAATGGAGCAGGTTAATCTGGATTGGTTGCGAGTGCTATGAACCCTACAACTGTACCTTTCTTTTAATTATTTGAAAATAATAATCAATTCCTAGATTTAGTTTATCTCAATCAATCATACAAGGGGTGGCTACCTAAGAGCCCATTTAAATTATAACAACCCGAGTTTTTTAGTCAGCACACATTACCGTCTTTGTGGATTCGACTCCGGACTTACCGGATATTATGCTGCATCGGTTTCCGCCCTACGCTTGGGGCAACCCATTAATTTAGGTATAGGAATCGGTCAAGCAGGACCCCCGTTTGAGGCTTGCTCCCACGCCCCTCACTCTCTTTGTTTCTTTTCTCCTCACTCTTCCTCGCACACAAACTCACTACACTGGCGGGGAAATCCCCTCTCTCTCTCTCTCTCTCTCTCTCTCTCTCTCTCTCTCT
>BPLS01026976.1:0-16826 GCA_019656275.1 Rhododendron kiyosumense
GTTTTGCTTTTGTAGTCCTTGTGAACCCCCCTTTACAAAACCCACTTCCCATCATCATCTTGAAAAAAACAAAACCCACAATTCAGAAGATACAATACAATTTCCTATGACGAGACTTTTCCACCATCCCAACTCCTATAAAGGAGAGGCATAGCATAATCGACCCAGGAATACAGCAACCCACCTCCTTCACTTCCTTCTCTCTCATTCCCATCCCATCTTTCTTCCGGCAACTTTCTAATAATGTACGGACCAAACACTTTTACAACCTTCAATGGAAGCATCAATGTTGCGTTCATCAACGTAAGATCATACACCATATCGCAACAGATGCCCGAGCCCGCTTCCCGTCACACGGTCTTCGCCTTTCTCATTCCTACCTTGTTTAACTTCCTTGACCTGCAGTACCAGGGGAACGACAGCGTTTCTCCGTTGCAAACGCACCGCAAAACCATGTGGGTCGCAGTTTCCAGTTTGCTCTTGTATTGCTTCTGGTACGAGCTCGAACCGAAATTTGCCCAATTGGGTCGGGTTGGAATGGGGGTGTTTGGTTCGATTCTATCGGTATCTCTGGCCGCCCTTCTTTTCCAGAACTCTGTTTTATCTGCTCTGTATTTTCTGTACGTCCTGTTTTTCAATAGGGAGGTATTGTGCTCCTGTATTGAATTGTTCTGCAGCTGGATCCATCAGAAAACGATCGCCGATCCTCTGCGTGAAACACAGTTGGTCAATTGGAGGTCGATCGTAATGCCCGCCCCTGTGAACAGGGGAGGCCTACTCCCACTGTAAGAGACTCAGGCAGTTGACAATTCATGTTTTGTAGCTTTGTTTAGATGCCTCTCTGTTCTTCCTTTTCTCCCCTGCTTCACCCTCTCTGTTTTAACTTTGTTTTTATGTACAAATGTATGTTGGGTTGTCTCCGATCTGAGCTAGCAAAAAATAACGGATATAGTTTATCTACTGAGGTAGTTTTTCCACTGTTCTTGTAATTTATGCATTCGCTTCTTCGTTCTCTTTAATCCCAAAGAGTTGATATATTAGTCAAGGTCTAAGACTTAAGATTTGCCCCTCTCATTATATTAAGTTCGAAACTGCTCAAGAGCTATCAATTCTGAAGGGGCTAGATTGTATGGAACTATCGTTCGGCTTCAAGTGCGTCTCCAGTTAATAGTATCGGCTCCGATATTTGAGTTGCCTAAGCCCGATTCCTAAGCTTGATTGCCCCATTATTGTTAAGTCATAAAAAAAAAAACAACTTCTGCCGTGGTTGGGGTTGCCCTATTTTTTTTGGGCTTTTAATTCTTTGTTTTTGTCAACTTACAAAATTTATTTTATTTTATGTTGCTCTATGGTGGTGGATTGCCCAAACCCGAGGTTTTATTCAAAGAGAAAGATAGTGAATTTAAAAAGAAAAGTGCAAAAATTTACTCCAATTTACTTTAAGAATGAGCAGGCAACTCAAATTGTCAACAAATATCATAACCTTAACAAACAACTCATCAGAACTTTAGGAGAAGTGTATATTTTCTTCCACTTTGAAACAAGACCTCTTATTATAATTGGCTTAAGGAAAATGTGAAACTTTCAAGATAAATAAAACTCACACTCCCTATTTTAGTGGACGTATTCTTTTTTTTTTTTTCTTTTCTTCCTTACCGGCATCGTGAGTGATGAAAGTAGAAGAACGATGGAAATTGTTTGTGCTTACAGAGGATTGTAGAAAGCCTGCACAACTTAATTTATATAAGGAATGTGATCATTTCCCGTCCTTAATATAAACTGGATGCGACAGTCAAAATCTAAACCGTCTATTGAGCAATTAATGGTTCAGATTTTGCTCAGGTAAGAGTTTCCGAACAGATTTGAGCCATCGATTATACCAATGAATTGTCCATATTTGAACTGTCCCGTCCAGTAAAAAACTTGGAGTAGGGAGGATCCGAACTGTTCATACAACATGTACTAGAAAGCTTGCGCTCCTATAGAAATATATATATATATATATATATACACACACAACTTTTTATAAGGGCGCCTTTATCGTATTAAAGTGAGGACGCCCCTTTTGCCGACTAATTTGTAATGATCTAAGCCGCTCAATATGTTCAGAATGTGATTCTAAGGGTATTCGCGAGAAATAAAAAAAAAAAAAAAGAGCCAATTGGTGTGATCATAAGAAATTGCAGACATATGGGACCACAACATAAAATAGTAGGGGATGTTGCTGATTCCATTGGAAGAAATACAAAAACCCATATGATCACGTGGGTATAAAATCTCTCCCAAAACCCACCTCATCCCAAACCCACAAACAAATGGAAATCCCACAATGGAATCAAATTGAACCTTCTTGACCCTTTTTTCACCTACCTGCCGTCATCCCATCTTCTGACTAATGTCTCTGAACATACAGTCATCCCATCTTCTGACCTGTATCTCTAAACATACAGTCATCCCATCTTCTGACTAATTAAACAAATGCTGGAGTGTAATTAACATCGTTAAAATGTTGTTAGGATTGAATCTTGACCCTTACTATATGTATATGTGTTGGAAAATAGTTTCTGCGATCCAATTTTTGTCTTAAATATTCTAAGACAAAAAGATTATTTGTCTTTGGTAGTGAATTCCACACATTCTTTTTTGCCAAATGCACTCCATTTTTTGTTATTTTGTGAAAATTTTATGTGTAATATTTTTTCAATAAAAGATAAGAAGTAGAGTGTATCTATCAAAAAAGAAAGTGTAAAAATCATTTCACTTTGTCTTGTAGTATAAAAAATACACATAACATGAACATTGACGGAAAAGTATTGGAGTGATAACATCAAAAAGTGGAGTGCCAAAATTAAGTCCCTTAGGATGATGAGTTTCACCTAAATTTCCAGGGGTTTTGAATACGGTCTTTTTAGTTCTTTTCTCTTAATTTTTACAAGATTTGGATCAAATTTTTTACATCATATTTTTCTTCTGGACAAGAGATTTGAAAAGTATTTAAAAAAAATTAGACCAAAGTCAAAAAACAATTATGTAAGAGTAAGGGTAATTTTGTCTTTTGAAATGTAAAATGAGAATCCCAAAAACTCTTCTCTGGTTTGATTTTTCGATTGTTGCTCTATTACTTTTAGTTTTGAAAATTTTAATTGTGATAAAATGCAATTACAGTGTGGTCGCCAAACACATGTAAGCTGCGAAGACAAAATTCATAATGCAAAAATAAAACTCTGAAAGACCCCTTCATTCACACCAGCTTTCTTCTCCTTTTTCCACTCCATAAATGTCTAGCCTACTTCTAAAGGAATGAAAAAGGAGTATCGCAAAGTGGCATATGGGTGGGGTAAATCCAAATGTCTAGCATACTTCTAAAGGGATGGAAAGGGGTACCGCAAAGTGGCATATGAGTGGGGCAAATCCAAAGAGCATCTACCACTACACCAAGCACTTGCGCTCTTGACATGAACCAAACCCTCACCTTCCACATGGAAGAGGTGAGGAAGTGCCATTCCTTTAGCACTCACACTTGCCCTTTTTTTTTTTTGGGGGGGGTCACATTGTAGGATGTTAATTAGTTTGTTAGAAGAATTAGATTACATTTTTTGAAAGGCAAAAAAATTCATTAATCTTGAAAATGTTACAAGACTAATAATAGGACAAGGAAATAGCATCCGTATTCTTTTGAATACGTATACCCAATCTGAGACCCAAAATTTAAGATTGACAAGAAACAAATCAAAGGTCACCCATGTGGAACATAGCCCATCTAAATGGGCCGAAGCCCAACCTCCAATGTGAGTCTAAAATATGCAAATCATTACAGATACAGTACATCACATAAAAGAAATGGGTCAAAGCCCAAAAGCACGGGCCAAGCCCAAACCCCCTAACCAAACCCAAACTATTCTACCACCAACAGAGGCGGAACAGCTAGAAGCCCGTCGGCGGCCCTTGCCACCGCAAAACACAGCTGGATCTCTCAGAAGACCACCGCGAACCCGCCGATTCGGATCCCGAAAACGATCAATGGAAGCCCGCAGCAGAGAACCGCCGTGGGCCATCGCAACAGCACCAAAGCAAACACCTTTGAGTAACATGAAGCTAGCAATCCACCTGCAGAGTCTTCAGCATCCACATCTCAGCATACTCAGAGTCTTCATCCCACCAAAGAGAGCTGACAAATTCTGCGGTGGATTAGATTACTTACCTTTGAGAAGACTACGAGACCAACTTCGCTCCTGCCTTATTGACACATACGATAAGTTTACAATTATAGCACTAAAAGTTTCACTTCTGACATGTTACATAAAGTATTTGAAAGATCAATAATTGAAGGTAAAGTTGTAGCAATTTTTAAGCTAAAAGCGGTATAAGAAACACAGTCAAAATACTGTTTGTTTCTTTTCATCAAATTACTATCATTCTAGTGCAGTAAATTGACTAAAAACTTTCCCCCTTTCGTTAATGTTATTATTTTCTAAATACTTATTTTTTTATTTTATGAGACATTATTCTTTCACAATACATCACATTTAATGCAAAAAATTAGTATTTCCTATTTTAGTTAGACAAACGGATAGTAAAGAAAAAACTGAAAAAAAATAAGAAAAATAAATAAATGAAAGCTAAATCAAATATCTATAACGATTTAATTAAGTTATAGTATGTTTACAACAGGTTCCATGATTCCTCAACTTTGAATACCATATCAGCAAAGTTTTTTTTTGGCAAATTTTCGTAGTCGTCCCTCTAGTTTTACGGTTGTCTCAATTTCATCCCTCTAGTTTCAATTGTCTCAATTTCGTCCCTATAGTTTATTTTACGTTCCAAATTAGTAAAATCGTTAACACCATTAATGAAACTAACGGAAAAATATGATTAAAGTGCTCCAACTTTCAATCTGGTTGAACCTGTGCGAAGATCTTATTTTTTTGATCATTTTATCCGAGATAGTCGTAATGAATTTTTGGCTCTAAGGCCTTTCAACGAGCACCCGAAGACTCTTTATGTAGTTTCAAGGCTCTCTTAGGGTGCTCATTAAAAGGTTTTAGAGCCAAAAATCCATTTTAACTTTTAAGATAAAATGATTAGAAAAACAAGATCTTCGCACCGGTTCAAACAGATTAAAAATTGGAACACATAATTTTTGAACTATATTTACCGGTGTAAAAAAATAAGTGTTCCAATTTAATTTCAATCCGTTTGAACCGGTGCGAATATTTTATTTTTCTGATCATTTTATCTTAAATGGTCATAATGGATTTTTGAATCTAAGACCTTTCAATGAGCACCCTAAGAGAGCCCTGAAATTAAATAAAGAGTCTTCGAGTGCTCGTTGAAAGGCCGAGCCAAAAATTCATTACGACCATCTACGATAAAATGATTAAAAAAAAAAAAAGATCTTCGCATTGGTTCAACGGGATTGAAAATTGGAGCACTTAATTTTTTAATCATATTTTTCTGCTAGTTTCATTAACGACGTTAACGATTTTACCAATTTGGAACGTAAAATAAACTACAAGGACGAAATTGAGACAATTGAAACTAAATGAACGAAATTGAGACAACCGTAAAATTAGAGGGACTACTACGAAATTTACCCTTTTTTTTTTTGAAACACTGTCGTTGACATTAAAAGGATTCATTGATATTAAAAGGATCCGAAGATTGAAATACAGATATACAATACACTGAGGTACACAGAGGGGCATTCACCCGACTCGAAATAATAACTCTGAAAACAATTCCGGAAAACAATGAAAGCACACTAAACAACGACAGATGCGATTGTCTACACGGCGGTGAATATTCGTAAATGTTTACAGGTAAGTAGTCATTTCTGGTCATAACTACCGCACAACAAACGATTTAGGACAGATCTATCGAAAAGGCCAATTGTTACGTCTCTACACAGATATCCCAAACAAAACAACCGCCGCTGCTCAGGATGAAGAAGAAGAACCCATCATTGATGAGAAACATCAAGAACCCTACATTGTCACGACCAAGGAAGCCCAACAACCCGCGTAGCCACGGCGAAAGCAGGAAACCACTCTGAAACATAAAAAACGTAGCCGAAGATAGCAAGCTTATTAGCCCAGCACCATGACCCACAAAATCTAGAATGTTAAATTTCTTAGAGGGTTCCAACTTATAACCAATTGGCTATAGGTGGAGCAACCTCTAGATTATATTAACCAAGCTCGGGTGGCTTAAATGAACAATGTGGGACACAGTCAAACATTCCCCCTCACATGCAATCCGGATGCACGTGAATGTGCAAATTGAGCTGACTAGAAAATTTGCTTAAGGTGACAGAGACATGACCATGAGAGGGACACCCAAGATCTAACTTTGATACCATGTGAAGAAATGAGAAAAGATGTATTATTGATTGTGTCAAGCCATAATTCTAACATGCCTTTATATAGGCTACAATGTCTTAGACTCTTAGTCAAGAAATCTAAACCAAAAAGGAAACATACATTATAAAGAAATCAACCCAATTAGGAAACATAAATAATAGACCCTATAAAATATGGTAATATAATATTTCTCAAAATTATGTTAACATCCCCCTCAAACTCGATCAAGTAGGTCTACCAACATGAGTTTGAAAAAACTCAATAGAAACCAAGAATATTCAAGCAAAAAGGAACCAAGAGCAGCCACACCAAGGGAAATCAAGAGAAGCTAGGAGAGCCAAAACCAACCATGAGCAACAGAAACCATGACAATAGAGATTTGAGGTGAAATCTGAGTGCACGAGCCGGTTACATATTACTATGAGTGTTTGGCGGACGGCGATAAAATTTAGGCCACCCGCTGAGAGCGAAAATTCCACAGGACAGCTTAGACCTTATAGCTCTGATGCAATGTTAAATTTTTTGGAGGGTTCCACCCTATAACTAATTAGCTATAGGTGGAGTAACCTCTAGATTATATTAACTAAGCTTGGGTAGCTTAAATGAGCAATGTGAGACGCAGTCTAACATGGAAAAACCATACTAGTACAGACACCAGACAGGGGAAACCCGCTGGGAGGAAAAACCAGAAAAAATAGTAAAACTCACTTCCCGATCCAACTCTTCCTTTATTAGCCGCATCGACATCCACTGCTAGGCCGACCACCACACACCGGCTACCTTACTCCTATCTGCACTAGAAGAATGCCGGACGAAATGGATGATTCCGTCGCAGAAGGCTGGATCACTGGGTTAAGATAACGAAAATAATCAAGCTACGCGGAAGGGAGGGGGAAAACGGTGAGGAAACGACGGTGAAAGGTCAGGACTCAGGAGATGAGGAGGGGAGGAGGAGGGGCCAGCACCCACCCCCAAGGTGAGCAAAAGTTAGCCCGATACTAAAAGGTTGGAATATCACCAAAGTTGAAGAAA
Organism: Rhododendron kiyosumense; assembly: GCA_019656275.1. NCBI lineage: Eukaryota > Viridiplantae > Streptophyta > Magnoliopsida > Ericales > Ericaceae > Rhododendron > Rhododendron kiyosumense. Next base: position 7,392 of record BPLS01026976.1, read on the forward strand.
GCAAAATCGACACAGATGAACTTCTTCTTCTTTTTTTCTTTTTTTTTTTTCTCTTTTTTTCTTAAACTGGATATCATTTTGTAATGATCAAGAGATGTCATTACAAAGGAAGATGCAATCCAATCCAATCAGAAAGAGTAGCTGATAAAATAAAAAACAGAAAGACCATACGGGGGAAACATAGCCCAATCCACATCTAAACTAGAATCAAAGAAGATGCAATCCAATGCAATCAGAAAGAGTAGCTGATAAAATAAAAAACAGAAAGTCGACCATGCGGGGGAAACATAGCCCAATCCACATCTAATCTCGAATCAAAGAAGATGCAATCCAATGAGCGGCTTCATTTCCTTCTCTAGGGGTCCAAAGTCGACGCAGATAAAAAAAAAACCAATGGAGATGCGAAAACAAAGTCTTGGCGGCACATAAACTATCCAGAAAGTGTACCCACACAACAATTGTGCGCATGTCACGGTGTGGAGTCTAGTACGAGTCCCGCACGTATGATCCGATCCGTTCATTAAATATAAATCATTTTTTCTAGGGCCCTCATGAAAAAACAGTTATTGAATTGAGCTGATTTCCATTGTCCTGAAACCTGAATAAAAAGTTAGATGATTGGATTGAGTACCTATAGATATCGGATTGAGCTGATTTCCAAGTGAGGACCCTTGAAAAAATATTTTAAACGTAATGAACAGTTCGGATTGTTTGTGGGAGACTTGTAGTGGATTTCACACTGTTGTGCAACAAATCTGTGTAGGTAGCACTGTTCTAAACTATCTCTGTCAGGCAACTTTGTTTGTTTGCCATTTAGGGAACCTGAGCAAGGCAAGAAAAAGGGACCCGGGCCTCTGCTGCCTCCATGCCACAATAGCCCCTACCCATAACTAAAACGGCAATGTTTTGGTGAAAAAAAAAATTCTTATCTTTTATTTGCAATTTTATGATGCAGAAACGTGATTATGAGAGTTTTAGAGACAAAATTTAATTATGTTTCTTTAAATAATATGATCAGAATAATAACATCTTTGTACCGGGTCAAACGAAGTAAAAATTGGAGCACTTAATTTTTTAACCATATCTTTTAATATATAAACGTCTCAAAAAAAATTAAGTGCTCAAATTTTCACTCCGTTTCAATCGATGCAATAATTTTGTTATTCTTATCATATTATTCTAAAGAGTCATAATTAATTTTTGTTTATTGGACTCTCATAATTATATTTCTGCTCCACATAATCTTAAATAAAGAGCACATACTTAATATGAGAGCTCTAGAGATAAAAATGAATTACGACCCTTTGGAATAATATAATCAGAATAACAAGATCTTTGCACCGATTCAAACGGAGTGAAAATTTGAGAACTTAATTTTTTGAGACCGTTTATATAATAAAAAATATGGTTAAAAAATTAAGTACTCCAATTTTTAATCTATTCCTGATCATATTATTCTAAAGAGACATAATCAAATTTTATCTTTAAAACTCTCATAATTACATTTCTGCTTTATAGGATTACAAATGGAGAATTAAAAAAAAAAATTTCTCCAAAAGTTGCCATTTTAGTACCGGGTAGGGTCTGCTGTGCCCATGGTGGGAGCAGAGCCCCTGGGTCCAGAAAAAAGGTAAGCCAAATCAGAAGATGCAGTAGAATTTCCTATGAGAACTTTTCCACCATCCAAACTCTTAAAAAGGAGGCACAAACAACTCCATTTCAGTTATGTTTCCTTCACTTCCCTCTCATTCCCATCCATCTTTCTTCATAGAGACTGTGAACAACTTTCTAATAATGTTCAGACCAAGCACAAGTAGGACCTTCAATGGAAGGATCAATGTGGCGTTCGTAAACATAAGATCATACAATTACATCTTGCAACAAACTCCCGTGCCCACTCCCAGCCGCCGGCACACCATTTTCGCCTTCCTGATTACGGCCCTCTTTAACTTCCTTCAACTGCAGTATCAGAGCACCGGTACTGTTTCTCCATTCCAAACACACCCCAAAACTTGCTCTGATACTATTTCTCCATTCCAAACACACCCCAAAACCATGTCGGTTGCACTTTTCAGTTTGCTCTTGTATTGCATTGCATACGAGGTTGAACCAAGGTTTGTACAAGTGGGTCAAGGTGGAATGGGGTTGTTTGGCTCAATTCTCTTTGTATCACTGGCCTCGGTTCTTTTCCATAATTCTGTTTCTCTTGCTCTTTATTTTCTCTACATCCTGTTTTCAAACAGGGAGATGTTGTGCTCCGCAATTTACGTGTTTTGGAGCTGGATCCATCAGAAAATGGTTGCTGATCTTTTTCGAGTAATACATTCCATAAACTGGCGGTGGTTTGTAGCTCTTGCCTCTTCCAACAGGGGCGCCCTTCTCCCACTGTAAAGAAGTGCGGGTGCTGTTCATTTTCGGCTGCTCACAAAGTGAAAATATGGGTGAATTTTGAGAGTTGAAGGAGAAGAGTTGAACCCAATAAATTAGGGGAAAATGACGGCTCATGACGTGTTTTGATAATTAATATCCGCCAAAGACAAGTTAAGAACATTTGTTAATACTGAAAATGTCATTGGCGGCTATTAATTATCAAAACACGTCCTTGACAGTCATTTTCCCATAAATTAGTCTGTTAGCTGTTCATTTTCTCCCCTGTTTTATCCACTCTATGTTGTGTTTTGTTGATGGTGGTGGTGGTGGTGTTGTGCGTATGTAATCTGATCTCAGCTAATACTATTGGAAAATCTTTATGAGTATAGTTATAGTATTTGTGTTCATCAGGGAGGGTGATGTATTCCCTTATATTTATGGCATTTATATACGATTACGCTTTATTTATGGGTAGTAATTTTCACCCTTATTCCAATTGCTTTCATTTTTAATTTTCTCTCCACTTTTGCTGATTCATAACATTCTTCTTTCAGTTATTCATCCGAGGATTCTGCAGAGGGCACTAATTTTTAGTTTTCGTCTTGCAGATCAGACAAACATTTTTGGACGAAGATAGTATTTTTGACTGGTAATAGGAGTTATTAACTTCGATCTGTAAAAAATATCAAATATATTTGACTCATTAATTGCTGAAATGGACCGTTCGAATCTGTCTTGCAGGGTGCACTACAAAAAAGTGCCCGTAAGATTTCCAATTTTGCCACATGAAGGGGTGATATGACATAGGATTAGTAAAAAAAAAATGACTCCGGATGTACGTAGTAATAAGCATGCATGCACTTAATATATATTGCAAAGGAATTCATAAGCGGCGAAAGTCATACTTATATTCAACTTCTCAGAAAGAAAGTATATCGCCGTTCAAGTTCTTTTTAGAAAAATATTTTTTTTGGTCATGAACAGTACAGAAAAGGAACATCTGTTCCACTTCACCCTGCAAAGTTGTTCTTTTTTGAAAAGGTTAGTGTTGTAATGACCATATTGTCCTTCCACTTCACCCTAGGTTGGGTTGCTGAATGCTGACAAAATGAGGGAATGATAGTATTGTCATTTCACACAGGCGTATTGTCAAACATTTTAAAAAATAGACTAAGTTTCACAAATTCGGAACAAATATTCTTTTTAGACCAAAAAAAAAGTAGTTTTTTCAAAACTGGAACAGAGATTGAAGCAAAGCCTTTTAATTAGTATAAACTGGAGATAAACTTCCTTCGGATCCAATAGAAATATGGCTTCTTAGAGGAGATTATAGAAGATATATTAATAATCATGCATCCTTAACCCTACTGTACGTATTGACTAAAGAGTGAATATGTGGGGTCCTGGAATGACTAGATCACTTGCTTTGAGCATCTGGTTAGGATAGATGGTTCGATTGCCTAGCCCTTTGCCTAATCTGCACAAGAAGGCACGATTAAAAGACCACACCGGAGGAGCTTTGGGATGGCCCTCCGGCGTGAGGGTGAACGCCCCTCCCTCTCTCCGACACTCCGACGGCCCATGAAAGGTCTATGTACCCACCGGCGCCCCCTCCCTTTCTCAAACGCCAATCTAAACCCTTTGAGAAGAAATCGTAGATTGAATTGGTCCAGCGGTTGCTGCAGTAGCTCGCTTGACGGGACGAGTTACTGTAGCCACCCCTCAGAGTAGCATGCCTTAGGCAAGGTTGATGGTTCTGCAATTTGAGGGTTTCGGCTAGGTATCTGAGCGAGAAACCAAGTTAGACGAGGTTGTTGGAGATGCTCTTAGGTGGAGTTTTCACTAAGGTTTTTTTTTTTTTTTTCATTTTTTCATCTCATTGACATTAATCAACAAGTTTTGACATTTTAACTTTTTGTTCATACTAACTAACTACTTATCTACAATAACTTCTTTGGGCGTGTTTCCACTAAAAAAAAACACTAAAAACTTAATGCATTTTACCATCTTATTTCCACTAACAAAAAAGTTTCAGCATTTTACCATCTCATTTTCACTAACAAAAAATTGTCAATAAAAACTCTTTTTGCTACAGTAACTCTACTCACAAACCCATCAACAATTTATTCACTACCGGAAATAACTTGATATTTTTCAACAACTTATTCACTACTGAAAACATCTAACAATTTCTCAACCACAAATAAAAATCTACAAATTTTTCGCCACTGGAAACACCCCATTTATGCTATGTTTGGATGGGTTTTTGAGAATTTTTGAGTTGATTTTTGGAGTAATGAGTGAAGAGAGAAATTAGGATAATGATTGGAGATATGGGTAATGAGTGGATAGAGATAGAGAGAAAAATGATAATAATGATTAAAGATATGAATAATGAGTGAAGAGTAATAATTGAAAATATGGATAATGAGTATTTTTTGAGTTGAGTAATTTTTTTCAAAATGCAAACCGAATAAAGCATTAACTTTATCACTCACATATCCATCTACGACTTATTCACTATCAAAAACACCAAGCAACTTGTTTGCAACAAATTTTTTTCAAAACTTATTCACTGTCGAAAGCGCCTAAACTTCAAAAGTGCTAAACAAGTTGCACATGGCTTCCTACAAAATTCCCTCCTCTGTTCGCTATCTCCTGTTTTTTTTTTTTGTGATTGTACACAACTTGTAAAATGTTAAGAACAAAAGCTCGAAAGTTCATAAAAGGGGAGTACGTACACGTTCATCTCAATGCGACTACTCTCACACCATTCATGAGCTCCATAAAAGGGGAGCATCTACATCTAAAGATCAACCCCATCCTGATTTCTCACCCACACAATTAAGCACGGACAGGGAAAAATAACGACAACCCATCTGAATTTTCCAACAAATTACCAAATTTTAAGCTATAATATCAACCCCACATCTGGATCTGATTGTGTGCGATATACGTGTGCGATATACGTACACCCGTTTGAATATAATTTTTCATAACATCAAACCTTCAATTCATAATTTATGAATACTAATGACTTTTATCTTGATGTTATGAATTCCTTTTTGATTATTATAAATTTATGGTGGATTGTTTTATTTTTATTTTTTGGAGAGTGAATCATTTCATTGCTTAGCTCCAAGGACCTTTTTGTTCCCACGTAAGTAATTTAAGGTTAGTTTAAATTCGGGGTGGGCGGGTTTGGGCCAAAATAGATAAGTTGCAAGTAGGTTGGATTTTTAATGGGTCATTGACCCATTTAGACCCATCAATTTTGAGTCTAATTACCCATACCCAACCCAACCCATTTATTTGAAAGCAAACCTGACCCGCCCATTAACCCAGTTACATACTATATACTAAAATGACTAAAATACACATGTACACTAAAATGACCATATTACTCCTGTAAATTTAAAGGACTAAAATACCATGTACCCTCAAAATTACCATTATCCATCTACTACAAAAATGACCAAATTACCCCTGTATACTTAATTACCATATTGGTCACTCTTAATTACCGAATTGCAGCGTATTCAAGTGGCTAATTTTTTTTTGTCTTTATTCAAATATTTTTTGCATTTTTTAGTTTTTTGTCAAATTTTTTTAGAATTATTGCTTTGTTATAATTAGAAGAATCTAAAAAGTAAAAAATTACGATCGAAATTTGTAATTTTTTAATAAAAGACGAAAAAATTGGCTTATTTTTGTCTTCATTCAAAAAATTTAGGGTTCAATCATAATTTTTTACTTTTTAGATTCCTCCTGTCATGTCGAAGTAATAATCCACAAAAAATTAACGAAAAATAAACAAATGCAAAAAAAATTGAATAAGGACAAAAAAACAAACCATGAACAAGCCAGCTTTCCATTCATAAGTTGAATTTTCCATTCGATCAGAATCAAAACTAGCCAGTTGTGAGATGAATATTTCTTTTTTTTGTCTTTATTCAAATTTTTTTTTCGTATTTGATAGTTTTGCGTCAAACTTTTGTGACTTAGTGATTGGTCTAGTTGAGAAAAATCGAAAAAGTAAAAAATTATGATCGTACTCATAAATTTTTTCAAAAAGACAAGAATAAGTAAATTTTTTTTGGTATTATTGACTTATTTTTGTCTTTATTCAAAAAATTATAAGTTTCGATCAAATTTTTTTACTTTTCCAATTCCTCTAATCGAAACGAATCAATAAGTCACAAAAGTTTGATGTAAAAAAAAATGTAAAAAAAATTTGAATAAGGACAAAAAAATAAGTCACTAACTTTTTAATCCAAACCCTATGCGGGACTACCATGAGAAAAACTTATTCACCGCGGAGCGCAATTTCATCAGTCTATTCACGCAATCGTTGGATGAGATGTGTTAGTCGAAATAATTATTACCGATCACAATTGGTTTTTAATTCAGACCGTTCAAAATATTTTTGGACATGTGTAATTTAGCATAGAAGAATTGAGAGAGAGAGAGAGAGAGAGACCACGTGAATTTTGAAATATGGAAAAGAGGGGAATTTTTAGTGGGTTACTTTCATAATCCATTGGGTCATTTAAGTTGACCCAATTAATGCTCAATTAAGACCCAACTAATAATGGGTTAGTTGGGTTTGAACCCATTCTTACCCAACTAATAAATGGGTTGAATTCTGTCTATTTTTTAATTGATAGGTTTGGGTTTGTTAATGGGTCTGGGTTGAGGCATGTATATTAAAAACTCTCTCTTTTGATTGATCACAACATTCCATATGATCAATTAAAAAAAAAAGTGCACGACCTTTATGAAATATTTTATGATCTATCTTTACTTTTGGTATTTATCAGCTGAGGTGCGTGTGAGATTAACTATTACAAATTAATAGTATAAAATTAGTATAGAGCATTCATAGCGTACAAAATTTCTTACACATTAGCGTAGGTATGACAATTAACGTACGAAATGTGTAAATTTTGGAATTCATGGACCGACACCTCTTGTGATGGTCTTTAGCTGACCCACATGCACAACTTAATCCAGTAAAACATGACCATCGTTGTGGTCCTAAAGATATACAGTATATATCAAATGCCTGATCGTCTATTGGTAAAAGTGGGAGCAATGAAAAATCTACAACCTAAATCCGTCAAACTTTGTTGGACAATTGTGGACAATATGTTATGTAGGTTGAATTATTAGCAAATATGGGACCACAAAATAGTAGGGGATGCTGCTGGATGAGGAGAGATGCCATTGGAACACTTATTACAAAAGAAGAAAACTGACATGGTTGCGGGTAGGACGGTAAGCAAACGAGTCAAAAACTTGAGCTCGAAACTTAACGAGCGGAACTTAGTTATTTACTAAACGAGTCTTTTTAATCGAGCCGAGCCTCCTTTAACGAACCGAGCTTTTTCCGAATCTGGTCTGCTCGTTTAGTCCAAACTCGAGCTCGGTTCATTTCCAGCCCTGACTCGCGTGTATAAAATCACAAAACGGACCTCACCCCAAACCCAAAACTAAATATAAAATAGAAACGGCACAATGAAAGCACATTGAACCCATATGAACCCTTTTGTTACTGATGGAAAAAAAGAAAGAAAGAGCCCTTTTGGTACTTCACCGATTCTCATCGCATCTTGTTTTTTTTTAATCAAACTCTCATCACATCTTATCTACCAAGTACGAGGAAGCGGGTCCACAAGACTGAACATATGTTGGAGTAACACTATCAAAAAACAAAATATTACTATACTAATAACAAAAAACGGAATTGACAATTGTTCATGAGGAAAGATTTTGGTGTTATTGGACATATTAAGACTGGTTGGTCCCCAAAAGTTCATTAAAGACAATAAAAGTTAGAAAAAAGACAATTGATAGAGTATTTTTTGTTCGTTTTATTCTGCATGTTTTCAATTTTGATCCATATAGTGTGTTTTTTCGATTTATCCCATCGAGACACATTATTATCCATACTAAATTTAGAAGAAAAGTAAAGACGGACCATCAATGGTATATCCATTGTTTTAAAGAAGGTTTAAGTCAGGCCAAACAATGAGCTTTATTTCACAAGGTTGATGGGTGTGGTCCCTATACAATTGTTCAGGATCTGAGTCTTATAGTTACGGCCAGGCCGCACAAGGTGAACGGGCACCACCCTCCCTTATATTGGTGATTTATTCCGAGTGTTTTGAGGTTTCTGGAAACCGAAGTCAAATATTAGGAGATTGAAAAATGTGAACTTCGGCCAAAGTTTATCTTTTAAATAAGTCAAAGTGACTTATTTTTTGTCCTTATTCAAAATTTTTTCGTATCATTTGGCTTATTGTCAATTTTTGGGGATTATTGTATCATCACGACAAGAGGAATCTAAAAAGTAAATTTTTTTTTTATCAAAATCCAATTTTTTTTTAATAAAGACGAAAAAATTGGCTTATTGGCTTATTTTTGTCTTTATTCAAAAAAAATTGGATTTCGGTCAAAATTTTTTACTTTTTAGATTCCTCTTGTCGTGAGGATGCAATAATCCCCAAAAAATTGACAATAAGCCAAGTGATACGAAAAAAATTTGAATAAAGACAAAAAAATAAGTCACTTGGCTTATTTAGCCGAACAGTGTAGCCGCACTGCTCAGTTGATATATTGTTATATTCTAGTACATCAGTTTTTAGCCTAACTTGAAAAAAAATTGTGGATTATTATTATTTTTTGAAACCAATTCTGAATTAATCTAACAACTACTAGTTGCATTCCAACAAAGTTTGTCCGGACCGTAAAACAAAATTTGAAAACCACTGCATTTGTGTTAAACAAATTCGAACTTTTTTTTTCTCAATTTACTTAGACATTGATGAGTTTTTTTAACTTATGAAAAGAAAAAAAAAAGTTACATCTTTTCATTTACAAGAATGCATTCTTTTTAAGTTCTTATTTTGTAAATTGGACCACATTTTGAAATAGAGTTACGTAATTTTAAATTTAACAGCACCTTTACACGTTTCTTTATATTCATGATATCAACGAAAATTATTGATAAACATGGTGAATTAAGAATTTTTGGGCTCTTTTGCCCATTGATGGTGCCACATT
>BPLS01026976.1:17226-67477 GCA_019656275.1 Rhododendron kiyosumense
CCTCCCTCCCTCCTTAATGCATGTATTTGATTTTTTTCTTATGCAGGGCCAGTAGCGGCATAAGGAGAAAAACCTTATAGTCAATAAAGGACCGACTTTGGAATTAGAAAATTTCATATATATTTCATCTATATATATACTCTCTTAACTTAGAGATGAGAGGAGGCCAGAAGGGATACGTTGGGCTTATGAAGCCATCATTTTATGAAAGTTGATACTATAACTTCGGCCTAGGAAAGAAGAAACCAATCACCTGAACTCAGTGCCGACTCAAAGATATTTGGGCCCGAAGCGAAAGTCGTAATAGGGGGCCATTTATCTCCTCATCTTTGAACAAAATTTTGCAAAATGTTGAAGAAAACTAAGAGCATGTACACCAATAGAAATGCATTTTAGCTATTAATAGTGCACTTTTTGTATTTTAACTACTCAAATATTTCTTAATCTCACACCAATCCTCTCTATTATTATCTCTATTCTTATAAAATACTATAAAATATTACCTCCCTCTCTCATCTGCAGAAAATCAAAGTAAAGCAATATTGAGGAGAGAGAGAGAGAGAGAGAGAGAGAGAGAGAGAGCTGCTGGGTTTTAGGAGAGAGAGATAGTTGCTGCTTGCTGGGTAGCTGCAATATTGTACGAATGAGAAAAAGTCAATTGTGGGATAATAATAAAGTAAGCAATTGTTGATGAACAGTGCCTCGGGGAATTAAGCGAGGTTTGATGGCCAAAGGTAGAATAACCAAGCTTTACCGAGACTGGTGTAGTGCATCTTTTTGGGTTTGCCTCTGTAAAATACCTAAAGGCATCCATTTACCTATTCTTGTGTACATGCCCTAAGGGGTGGAGATTCGAATCTAGTTTTTAAAGTATCCAAAGAGTCTAAGCTGCCACATAACCAAAAAGATGTTACTTAAAGTAAGGCAATTGAAACTTCTTATTATTTAAAACTAAAAATCTGTATTTTTTGGAGCTCTCTTTGGGCTAAAAAATCGGGGGCCGGAAGCAACAGCTTCTTTGGGCTAAAATTGGGAAGTATTGTAACAAAGACCATTTTAAAAAAAGTAAAAATTGGTTTCAGAAATTGATTACTTCCTCCGTCCCTTATTTATAGTCCAGTATTCCATTTTGGGCTGTCCCTTAATAGTGTCCATTTTGTAAAGTTAGTGGGTAAAAGTTGGTGCATTGTCTATTTTGTCCCTAAAAGTAGATTCCATTTTGAAAAATTAGTGAGTAAAAGTGTAATGATAATGGGTAAGTAGGGAAAGTGGAAAAAAAAGTTGATGTGAAAAGTATAATGATGATGTCTTTTTAATAAGTTGGAGTTACGAAACAAGACACTTAAAAGGGGACGGAGGGAGTATTTTTTTTTAAAAAAAAAGTTGACATAAACATGTTTTTTGCTTTCACTTTTTTTTTTTAAGAAAAGTAAAAACTGATTTCAGCAAATAAAAAACAGAAAACAGAAAAGTGACAGTTTTACCAAACATGGCCTTAATATTGCCAGAAATGATATGAGTACAGCAATTGCTGTACATACAGCTTGTACAGATCCATTTTGGACCCGATTTGGGTCCAACAAAGATGATCGGAGCCGCTTATTTTGTTCAAAAATTATTTTTTAGGGTTTCTGTAAAAAATCATCTTAATCCGATATCGGTAAGGATGCTTACGAATCATCCAACTTTGCTTCAGAAACGTAAGCATCTGGCTAAATTCTGAAGCAAAGTTGGATGATTCGTAAGCATCCTTACCGATATCGGATTGAGATGATTTTTTACAGGGACTCTAAAAAACAAATTTTGAACAAAATAAGCTGCTCCGATCATCTTTGTTGGACCCAAATCGGGTCCAAAACGGATCTGTACAAGCTATATGTACAACTATTGCTGTACCTCTAGCACCTCTGTAATATTGCCATAACAAAAACCACTCATCCAGAAGATACACTAGAATTTCCTATGATGACTTTTCCAACCGTCCAAAGCCGATAAAATGAGGCATAATCAACCCGCTGCAGGTATAGAAAATACCACCTTCTTCACTTCCCTCTCATTTCCATAATCCATCCATCTTTCTTCGTACATATTGAACAATTTCAATTTAACATGTTCAGACAGGAAATGCTACAATATACACCTCTTATTTGAGTGTGTATCATATGTACCATCAAAATGTTATGATTTATAAAGAAAACATTACGAATGGTATTATTAAAAAGTTACGATTTTAGTATAAAAGTTACGAATGCACCAAAATGAAATGGCAGAACTAGATTTTAAATAGGAGTGGTTGCAAATTAAGAATTTGGTGGTCCAAGTTAGAAGGGACCAAAAAAAAAATCCACTAAGGCCATCCACAATGGTATAATCAAAAATGGATAATCAAAAGTTGACACATCAGCTTTTGATTATTCATTTAAGAAGTTGCTAAGCTTAACAATGTTGAGATTCACAATGGTCACTTTTACTCCATAACCAAAATAAAGGGTCCACCATAATTTCACACAATCTCTCTCTCCCTCTATTTCCCGTCATTAACTTCCCTCCATTACATTTTTTTTTTTTGGCAAAAATATATCGAATACATGGTATTCTTCTTAGTGTTATCTATCAAAACAAAAAAATAAAAAATAAAAAAAATCTTCCTATTCCTGTAGCCTATATCACAAACCCGCCACTCACTTTAATCTTTCAAAAAAAATCAAATGTGTTCTTGAATTTAGAAAAGAATGCAAGGTTCTTCCTTTTTTTTTTTTTTGCAAGGTTCTTCATTTACTCAACCATAGGAGGAGGAACAAAAAAAAGGAATAACCGCTTTTTAGTCGAAAAAATTATTTTTTTTGTGCTAAAAAATGATTATTTCTCAAAATACTTGGACAAAAGTATATATATATACATTTTTTTTTTTCGATTCCTCTCGTCAAAACAAATCAATAACTCATAAAAGTTTGGCGTAAAACTAAAAAATGCGAAAAAAATTCAAATAAACACAATTTTTCATACGAATGCAATCTAAAATAGAAACGGGAAAGAAGAGAAACAGTTTGTGATTGAAGTGAAGAAAATATAGAGCAGGTGAAGAAGAGAATAAAAAAATACTAGTTGTATATAAATTTTGGAACAAGTTAACTTACGTGGTTTGGGGTTCACAAATTTTGATTATTGAAAAAGGTTGCTAGTTTTGGTTATCCAAAGCCCAAAATTTGATTATTTCTAAGGATGTTGCTAAGTTTGATTATACCATTGTGAGCCATTTTTTGCACAAATATTGTTAACTTTAACAACAATTAACTTTTGATTATACCACTGTGGATGGCCTAATGGTAAATGGTTAATATTACTTACCCATACAAAAGAAAAACCACCAAATTCAGAAGATACACTAGAATTTCCAATGATGACTTTTCCAACCATCCATACCCTATAAAAATGAGGCATAATCAACCCGTTTCAGATATAGAAAATACCACCTTCTTCACTTCCCTCTCGTCATTCCCATTATCCATCCATCTTTCTTCCTACATACTGAACAATTTCTAAGTAACATGTTCAGACAAAGCACAAGTAGGACCTTCAATGGAAGGATCAATGTGGCGTTCGTAAACATAACATCCTACAACATCTTGCAACAACGTCCCACGCCCACTGCCCCGCACACCGTTTTCGCCTTTCTGATTTCAGCCCTCTTTAACTTCCTTCAACTGCAGTATCAGAACACCGATACTGTTTCTCCATTCCAAACGCACCCCAAAACCATGTCGGTCGCACTTTTCAGTTTGCTCTTGTACTGCATTGCATACGAGGTTAAACCGAGCTTTATCCAAGTAGGTCGTGGTGGAATGGGGTTGTTTGGTTCGATTCTCTCAATATCTCTGGCCTCTATTCTTTTCCACAACTCTGTTTCTCTTGCTCTGTATTTTCTGTACGTGGTGTTTTCGAACAGAGAGATGTTGCGTTTAGGTATTGAAGTGTTACGGAGGTGGATCCATCAGAGAACGGTTGCCGATCCTTCGCGAGAAATACGGTTGATCAACAGGCGGTGGACCGCAATGCCCGCCTCTGGGAACAGGGGAGGCCTCCTTCCACTGTGAACAGGGGAGGCCTCTGTTTTTTAACTTGTGCATACGTACCAGATGCTTGTTATGTCGTCTTTGATCTCAGCGAGTAGAGTTGATGATTAGTGGGGATCTGAATTAAAGAGAGGGTCATGCAATGATAACAGATACCTATCTATTAACGGAGGTACTTACAAGAGGGAAATGCTTAAAACAGGTTAAAAAATAAGAAAAGAAAATTTTTTGTCACACATATATGTTAAGGGTGACGGGTTCAAAAAGGGAATAACTCAAAACAAGAATAAAAATAGAAAATAGAAATTTTTGTCACACATATAACGTTATATGTTGGCGTGGTGGTGATGGAGGTGGAGTGGTGGTGGTGGCGGAGGTGGTGGTTGTAGTTGTGGGGAAAAAAAGAAAAGAGAAATTTATCACATATAACATTATATGTTGGCGTTGTGGTGGTGGTGGCAGAGGTGGTGGCGGCGGTGGAGGTGGTGGTTACATTGTTGCAACAAGATCGGGAAAAAATGGAAAAATAGATTTTTTGTGTTGCCAAACAAGACCCTTGTTTCTTCTACATATGGTAGTTTTGTCATTGAAATTATTAGTGGACTAGACGGGTTAAAAATTTTAGAAGTTAACTAGTGGGGTTAGAAACATGTTACAGTGAACCTCCCAAAAATTCATACACCACTGTTGTAAAAATTTGTTTCTTCCAAATCAATTATATTGTGATACGCCACCATATTTTATTAATTAAGACATTGTTTTGATGACGTAGCTCAATGTAATTGATTTGGATGAAATGTTTACGATGCCGGTGTATATAATTTATTCTCGATTGAAAGAAGACATACCTTTTATAGATTCAGCTGTGCTATCCACACAAATGAAATTTGCACAGATTTTGCACAGATTGTGATGTGGGGTTCACTACGAGTCCCACACAAACGATACAAGCCGTCCATTAAATTTACAATATTTTTTTCGAATGCCTCAGCCAAAAATCAGCTCAATACGATACCTCCAAGTACTCGATCCAATCATATAAAGATTAATATAAAGTGTGTACAAACTGATCCGAAATATCTTGTATTATTAAAAAGAAAGTACAGAGAAGAACACTGACGACCGACCCATCCCCCACTTTTTTTTTTCTTTTCTTTTCTTTTTTAATCATCCCATCCCCCTATTTCAGCACATGTTTCATTGCCAAAATCATTAACTTCCGAGTTCGAAGGGAACACATAAACGCCCTTTAGATCGAGTGAACCTTTCGGAAATACTAACAAAATGGGTCATTTTCTAAACCTTCGAGGAAATTAATAGAGGTTTTTAGGAAATAGATATTCGCGCTCCACTTTTTATTGATGGTGCTCCAATCGTGAAGTTACTAATAACTTTATGAACAAAATAGAGCGCCATTAGTAAAAAGTAAAGCGCGAAAATCAATTTTCAGGTTTTTAATGTCATTATGCGGCATTCTTTAATCTCTCAAGTCATTTACTACTCCCTCCGTCCCATTTTCATCGTCCAATCTCGAAATACTACAAATTTAAGGAAACATCATGATTATCCTTTCAAAACTTTACATTTCCAATAATACCCTTGTGTGATTTTTTTGGAGTTCATGGGAACCAATTTCTGGTGCAAATATGGGAGAAAGGCTGCCCCAATTTGTTTGCCAGTCAAGCTATTAATTGGGAGTCAGAAACTTGGGATATTGTGGAGGTAAAAAAGGCATACCAAATTTAAAATTCAAACTTCTCTCTTTCAAAAGCCAATTTGAGAGAAGGGTCAAATGGAAAAAATAAAGAATTTTGTACCTTTGTCCTTTCAAATGGACAATCTTTTTGGGACACAAAAAAGGGGAATTTTGGACAAAGAAAATGGGACGGAGGGAGTAATAAATTCAGAGCCCTTACAACTTAAATCAAGTGAGAAGCAATCAAGATCCGATGACGATGCCCAATTATGCAAGGACAAGTTTTTCTTTTAGACCATCTTTTGTTTTATACGTGGCACGTACACAGAAATCGACCACAAATCCGATCATGAATAGTTTTGCAACCGTCTAATGCACGTGAGACACACAACATCAGACGGCTACAGAGCCATTTGTAGTCTGTATATGTATCATTTTTATTTTTGATAACCAGATGTCCTCGACTAATTGCGGGACCTTGAAGTTCACGACTAAACAAACCCTCCATTGCCCCCGTGAATTGAAATATCTGGCCCTCGTGAGATTCGAATATGCAACCTCATGCACCCATGCGATGCCATTGGATTATGAAAGAAGAAAAAGACCCATGTGGTTAAGCGGTATAAAGTGGATCCTCTCCAATCTAAGTTTTGGATTGGAATAGACCAACAAAATTTTGATCATCCAATATTGCAATCAATGATTTAGATCTGCTCAGAAACTCTTCACCTGAAGAATTGAATTTTTCTCGCGAAGAGTTTGTGAACAGATTTGAGCCTTTGATCTACCCAATTTGCAGTCCATAAACTTTGGAATTGATTTTGACGCTCCACTTGATGAAGCGCCAGTCAATCATTTTTGGAATGCTAAAATCAATATTCAAATTCCTCTTTTGGTCTTATATTTCCAAAGGTAGGTCACTTTCTTTGTTTTTTTTTTAATTTTGATTAGTCAAGAAAGGTCACTTTCTTTGTTAGAAATTTAACTTAAATCTGAAAAAAAATTTTATTTGAATTTTTTTCGTATTTGTTAGATTGATTTTCAAAGTTTTCGCATGCACCAATCCACAAGGGTAGCTCAACAGATAAAAAAATGAAGACAGTAGTAGTAGCTCAGATTCATTGGGTGTTTTCGGCATTGAAAAATTTATAAATTTTTATTTGTGATTAAGAAATTGTTAGATGTTTTCGGTAGTGAATAAGTTGTTGAAAAATGTCAAGTTGTTTTTGGTAGTGAATAAGTTGTTGATAGATTTGTGAGTAGAGTTATTGTAGCAAAAAGAGTTTTTTTGACAATTTTTTTTTTAGTGAAAACGATATGGTAAAATACTGAAACTTTTTTGTTAGTAAAAATAAGATGGTAAAATGCATTAAGTTTTTAATACTGTATATATATTTTTTTTAATGGAAACACGAGGGACATCTCTTCTCCTCTCTGCTCTCTCTCTCTCTCTCTCTCCTTCCGGTAAAATACGCTTCTCTCTCTCTCTCTCTCTACAGTTGTTCATATGGAGCTGTGAGTTTTGTATTGAAAGTTTGAAACCAAGAACTAATGAAAAAGCTAAGGCAGATTTATTTTTTGAGAACATAATCTAAATAAAGCTACTAGTGTTAACTTTGGTGAGGTGTCTCGTTCGTCATCTGAATCTACTCTCAGTAGGAGTGGGTTTGATTGATCGGAATGATTCAACTAGTGATTTGGGGCTATTTTTAACCATTTTTTCTTGTTTTGCTTTTGATGTTTATCATTGCTTCGTTTTACTCAAAGTTGTGACTCTGTTAAAAATGAAAAGAAAAAAGGAATAAAATTCATTTTCTTGTTCAATTAATAGTATTAGGCATCAAACATGTTATCTAGTAGTAAATAATTACATTCCTTAGTTTCATCCACAGATATATAACAAAACGCGATAGGAGATTGTTTTTATAGTCTCTCAGAGTAGATCCAGTCACAAAATATGATTACCAACTGGAATCTCCCCCCACTTGTGCTCTGTTCTTGAGCAAACGAAACAGCGGTCGACAATAGCACAACAGCAGCTCCCTCTTCCATCGCAGCATAGAACAAATTTGTGTTTGAGTGTTTTTGACCTCCTATTTCCTCACCAGAATTTTGTTTAATTTCCTTTATTACTATTCGCATCTCTTCTAATTTCCCTGAGCCCTGGATTTGAATAAAAAGCTTTAAATTTCCTCAACCGTTTTCTCAAAATTTGAAATTGATTGCGATACTTTTTTTTTTTTTGAAAGGATTAAGCAATCGATACTTTAAGCGGCATTTATTTCTCTTATCCGTTATCTTTACCTTTCAAGAGCTACTTGCCAACTGTTGCTTAGGGATGGCAATTTCAGCCGATCCGATCCGATCCGATCCGTTCCCTGCCCCAAATGGATAGGAGATTTGGAGATTATTTGGGGATCGGATAGGGAACGGGAATAATTTTTTTTTAAAAATGGGGAACGGATAGTGGGTGGATATGAATTAGTACCCGCCCCACTAGCCTACTATGTAAATACATAAGTTAGGGTTTCCAACTTCCCACTTCCCAGTCGCCACTCTAGAGACTTACGTCTCCAATCTCCATCCAGTTCTAGACTTCCAGTCTACTCCTCTCTCCTCTCTACCGTGGTAATCTCTCTCTCTCTCTCTCTCTCTCTCTCATTTTGATTCTTGACTGAACATTTTTTTCCTTTTGAATTTATTTTTATGGTTTGAAGTTGGCAGATGACTTTTGCTAGTAAACCCCTAGCTACATAAAGGCATGCAATGTTTATGTACCGGAAGTTTACAGCATAAACAAAGGCCAACTAATATATTGAAAGCTTACTCGGCCTTATTCAGTAGTATAAGGTCAAGTAAATACGGTGATCATGGTATGCTAGCCAATTACTTGTTAAAAGATTTATGAATTTTAAAGTGAAATTTTAAAACTTAAAAAGTTTTGGAATCTTTGGATCCCCGATTCTCCGTGGGGATCCTCGTTCCCCATTTGGGGCGAGGGATGGAGGGTGAATAAATCCCCAGTGGGGATCAAGTTGGGGATGGGGAGGGATTTGGGTTCGGGGATGGGGACAGGGATAGTGGCATCCACCCCCGACCCGCCCCATTGCATTCCCTACTGCTGCTTGGACCTGTACTGGGATATTCTGACTTGCAGAACAGTTGTCATCTTCCGATTGGGTCATGGGTGCCATAACGGTGCCACGTGGTACCCTTTCCGTACCTAAAAATTTCTCGTATAGTATATAGTATTGGTTGGTTAAAGTCATCATCTGTGGGGCCCCCATGCTTAAAAGGGAATGAATATCCTTTGAAGATGTATCCTTGTTTCATTTGTGGGGAAATTAATCTCCCTGTCGACATGAAAGAATTGTAGAGATAAGAAAATGGAACATTATTATTATTAGTTGGAAAAAAGAAGACCGACTGTCGTTTGTGTGTGGATAAACAAATAGAACCTTCATTAAGATTTCTCAAATTAAACACAGTAAACTCCCTTGCCTTTGCCCTACATTAATCACCCATCCAATTCATTGTTCCTAATGCCCAAAAATAAATGGATATGATTTTGCCACTTCATTTTTTGTTAACGTCACTCTTCTGCAAGTGTGGCGTTAACAAAAAAGAGAATGGCAAAATCAGCAGCCAAAATAAATTTATGCTGTGTTTGGATGACAAGTTTGGAAATTTTGAAAAGAATTTTTTAAGTTCATTAATAAAGAGGATAGAAGTTAGAAAAAAAAAAAAAGGATAAATGAACTATTATGGATGTTTTCAATTTTGTTTTAAAAAATGCAGATAAAATGAATGCATTCTTTTTAAGTTCTTATTTTGTAAATTGGACCACAATTTTGGAACAGAGTTACATAATTTTAAATTTAACAGCACCTTTACACGTTTCTTTATATTCATGATATCAACGAAAATTACTGACAAACATGATGAATTAAGAATTTTTGGGCTCTTTTGCCCATTGATGGTGCCACATTGGACTACAAATTTTATATGCACTGGCAGAACTAGATTTTAGATAGGTGGGGTGGTCCCAAATAAAGAATTTGGTGGTCTAAGTTAGAAGGGACAAAAAACAAAAAGAAAAACTCACTAATGAGTTTTGAGTCTTCACCTGCCTGCCGTCATCCGATCTTCTGATTTATATATAGGAAACTGATTTTCGAGTTTCACTTTTTACTGATAGCCCTTCAATTTTAACGTGAACAAAATAGAGCGTTATCAGTAAAAAGTGAAACGTGAATATCAATTATACATACATACATACATATATATATAAAATAAACTATTAAATATACAGGGAAATGGATCCACAAAACTAAACAAATGCTGGAGTATAATTAACATCATTAAAATGTTGTTAGTTAGTAGTTGTTCAAAGTATTTTCCGCTTGACCAAAAAATAAGGGGTATCAAAGTACAGGTAAATGGAAAGCGACAGAAAAAGACCCGCATGGTAAAGGGACCCCACGCAAACCAGAAAATGCAGTAGAATTTCCGATGAGAAGTTTTCCGCCAGCAAAACTCTTAAAAAGGAGGCACAAACAACCCCATTTCAGTTATGTTTTTTTCACTTCCCTCTCATTCCCATCCATCTTTCTTCATAGAGCCTGAACAACTTTCTAATAATGTTCAGACCAAGCACAAGTAGGACCTTCAATGGAAGGATCAACATGGCCTTCGTAAACATAAGATCGTACAATTACGTCTTGCAACCAACTCCCGTGCGCACTCCCGGCCGGCACACCATTTTCGCCTTCCTGATTACGGCCCTCTTTAACTTCCTTCAACTACAGTATCAGAGCACCAGTACTATTTCTCCATTCCAAACACACCCCAAAACGATGTGGGTTGCACTTTTCAGTTTGCTCTTGTATTGCATTGCATACGAGGTCGAACCAAACTTCATACTAATGGGTCAAGGTGGAATATTGGGGTTGTTTGGTTCAATCCTCTCTGTATCACTGGCCTCTGTTCTTTTCCATAACTCTGTTTCTCTTGCTCTTTATTTCCTCTGCATCCTGTTTTTGAACAGGGAGATGTTGTGCTCCGCAATTTCTGTGTTTTGGAACTGGATCCATCAGAGAATTGTAGCTCCTGTCTCTTCCAACACTAGGGGAGGCCTACTACCACTGTAACAAGTGCGGGTGCTAGCTGTTCATTTTCTGCTGCTCTCCAAAGTGAAAATATCGGGAATTTTGAGAGTTGAAGGAGAAGAGTTGAACCCAATAAATTAGTCTGCCCGCTGTTCATTTTCTCCCCTGTTTTATCCACTGAATGTTGTGTTTTGATGGTGGTGGTGTTGTGTGTATGTGATCGGATCTCAGCTAAAACAATTGGAAAATCTTAATAAGTATGGTGTGTTGATCAAAGAGGGTCGCGTATTCCCTTATATTTATGGCACTTATAGGATTACGCTTTATTTATGAGTAGTAATTTTCACCCTCATTCCATTCAGTGCCGGCTTATATAATTTGGAGGCCCGAAGCAAATTTTCTATATTGAGCTTCTTAAAAAAAATAACAAAAAATCAAACTAAAAGAATATAATTATGACTATAAATGTAAAAGGATATGATTGAAATAATGGAGGTGCATGGGAGTTGAACCACACACTCCCAATAGAATGACAAAATTATGTGACCATTGAACCAAGTATCTAGTTTATTTTTTTATTTGGAAACATTCTAATATTAAATATTAATATGTAAGTTACATTACAGTTGGGCCTCAATTTTGGACCAAAATTCGGGGGCCGGAAGAGGTTGCTTCCCTCGCATACCCTATAAGCCGGCCCTGATTCCATTAGCTTTCATTTTTAATTATCTCTACTTTTGCTAATTTACAACATTCTTCTTTCAGTTTTTCATTTTTGACACATGAAGGGGTAATATAAAGAGGTGTCAAACGGCCCGGATTGACACGGCATGACATAAAATGGTTTTAGATGGGCACAGCACAGAAGTGGGCTGAGCATGGCACGGCATGACACAACACAATCTTAGACAGCATGACATGACACGGTTCTAAATGGGCACGGGACGGACACGAAAGGGCATGGCACACTTACCCAAAAAATTATTAATTTCCTATTTTACACTTTTTGTGTAGATAAATATTTTTCCCTTTTTGGAGTTTTTTCCTTTTCGACAAAACTCGATTGGAGATGTGCCGATATGGGCACGGCATAACATGATTAAAAAATGACATGGCACGATTAATTAAACGAACACTACACGATTATAAAATGGCACGATAAAGAAAACAGACTAGCATGACACGACACGACACGAAACACGGTTGAGACAGAGCTAAATGGGTCAGGCCAACACAACCCGGGCAATTTGACATCTATAGTAATATGGGATAGGATGATATGATGAGTAGTTAAAAAAAAAAGACTTCGAATGTTGTAATGGAAAGAGCAGAAATTCATAAATAGAGAAAGTCATAATTATACAACTTCTCAGAACTTTCTTTATTTACGATGAAAAGAAAGTATCAAGACTTATTGAAGCAAAACCTTTAGAAATCGGTTGATAAACTTCCTTCGGATCAAAGAGAAATCATATTCGCACCCTCTATTCAGCCTATAAGTTCAGTTTTTTATTGGCATTTTCGGAGTGAGAAATTAGAGTGTTATGTTTTTTTTTTTAATAATGAATTATATTGTAATGCGGATACTACCATTCTGTTCTCAAAATAAGACAGCATGGCTAGAAGATATATTAATCATGCATTCTTAACCCTGCTCTATTGACAAACATGTGCAAGACATGTGCCAAGAAGTATATAAAACTTTTACCAAATAAACTAGTTAGTCCACAAGATAAATCTCTTGGGCCGAATGTTATTGGGCTAACAAAACTATTGGGCCTTCACAAAATAACGGCCGAGAACGTGTTTTGATAATTAATACCCGTCAAGAACATTTTCAGTATTAACAAATGTTCTTAACTTGTTCTTGGCGGGTAGTAATTATCAACATACATCCTAGATTGTCATTTTCCCGGAAAAAAAAAACGAGGGAAAAGCCCGACAATAAAAGGGGACATGTACACCTAAAAATCGGAACATGTTCATCTACCCGGTGTATACCCCCTCCCCGCACATGCCTACGTGTGGGTTCCACGTGAGCTCCACATGTTATACGAGAAGATGGAGCATGCACTGGGAGTGTTGAATCATTTTCCGTTCATCTAAGATGCAAGGGGATTTACCAAGTGATTTGACTACTCTCACACCATTGAGCTCCATAGATAAGATCAACCCTGTCCCGATTTCTCAACCACACAATTAAGCACAGGTGGGGGGAAATAACGGCAACCCATCTGAATTTTTTTTTAACAAATGTAGCAAATTTAAGTTATAAATATCTATCCAACATCTAGATTTGACTGTGTATGATATACACCCCTTGAATATAATTTTTCATAACATCAAACCTTCAATTCATAATTCACGAATACCATAACTTTTAACTTGATGTTATGAATTCTTATTTGATTATTTTAACTTTAAGGTGGAATGTTTATTATTTTTTGGAGAGTGAATCATTCATTGCTATTTGCTAAGCTGCAAGGTCGACCCTTTTCTTCCCATCTTAGTAATTTTGAGGTTAGTTTAAATTGAGGAGTGTACATCCGAGCATGAGGTGTATATTAAAAAATAAAAACTCTCTTTTTGATTGATGACAAGATTCCATATGATTTTAGAAAAAAAGAAAAGAAAAGAAAAAGTGTACTACCTTCCTTTACTTTTTGTATTTAGTTGCCGAATAGCGCAATCAGTTTCTAATTCCCCATTAATTAGAAGGGGTGTGTGAGAATACCCCACAAATGTAATTACGACTTACGAGTGGTCGAATTAATAAATGATCATCGCGCACAGTATTGCTCAGATCGAGATTTGTCTCAACCTAGCTATTTAACCCTTTAATTAGGGAGAAAAGTGAGACAGTACTTTGATCTCATGGTCATATCTCCAACTCTGAAAATGCAAGCTAAAATCACTTACTTGGGTGTTTTGTTGGTTTTTTTTTTTTTTTTTTGTCACTTATCTGATGTCGCGCTGAATGTAGATATGTTCCATATGTTTTATGCATTTGGTTGTGTGAGATTCTGAATGTTCTGCGTGGTGTTTAGGCCTCATTTGTAACCGTTCTCTGTATTTTCTTAATTATTATCAATAAAGGATTCTATCATTTGGGGGAAAAAAAAAATGCAAGCTAAAATCCTCAAAAGAGCAAGGTAAGTTGTAACAATTAATGAAAAATCAAACCTATATACCCATATGTCAAACTTTGTTGGACAATTGTGACGTATGTTATGGTCATAAGGTTCATGTGCTTTTAATAATTCTACCTACATAATGGGACCACAAAATTATTATTTGAGATATAGGTTATACCAACAGATTTGTAGGGGATGTTGCTGGATAATTTAGGTTCTCACTCGTTTTTCGATTCAATTCAAGTGACTATATATGTATCAATGTTTTTTGATATCTCAAGGCTGCCTCGAACAGTTCAGGTGTATCTTGACTAGTTTTTCGGTGAACAATCCCTCCATTCTCTATCGAGGACCCACTAAAAGTCGGAGCAACGCTCCATATGAGCTGACTCCAAATGAGTTGATATCACTTAAGCGATTTCGAACATAAAACCTTAGAAGTGAGTAACTTAAGTTCCAGAGCATCACCACCCGGCCTACCCCGGGTCAATAGAACAAAGAAGTGAATGAGCGATTTCAAACATGAGACCTTTGCCGGGAGCAACCCAAGTTCCAAATTAACCATGACCACCCGGCCTACCCCATCAATACATACCATACACTTGTTTTTATAGAAAAAACGATACCATACTCTTCCCAAGTCTTGGGGCCACTTGAGGTTATGTCCAGTCGTTACCTTCAGGGTCCCGAAATTAGTCGAAGTACACGCAACTGGAGTCCGGCTCCTCTCCAATCCATAGAGAATTGGAGGATCCTCCAATTCTAATTTAATGGTCAAGACTATCCTAGTAACTCAAGCCCCAAATATTTCTCAATTACTTAAGCGTCTTTCCTCCTCGTTTTCCGGCAAAAAAAAATCATTAATCTTCAAGTTTACAAAAAATTTATAATTATTTTTTTGAACGACGTCTCTCTCCCCGTTAAACCTGTCTCTGAAAAACTTTTTTTATATAGCTCATGAGAATTTTTTTCACTGATATTAGTGTATTTCCACGTGTGCTTCGCATTGTGTCGTGTGCTCATTGATATAGTTGTTCCTGTATGTAAAGAAAATTGAAATTAAGATTCAGTTATGAAAATTAGAAAGAAATCGTAATAGTAAGTAATTGAACATAAGATAATTTTACAGAAAAAATATTTTAGAAGAAATGCAAAAGGAGTTTTTTGATTAATCCTGTGAATCTGATAATTCCTTGAACCTGCACCTGTTATTAAAGTTACGATATGAAATTTTACTAATATTTGGAATTTGGTAAATTGGTGCTTGGAATGCGATAATTGGGGAATATTTGGAGAGTAATTGGGTGCTCATAGAATGCCCTATGAGCTTTGGGGTTAGAGATACTAAGGTAATTCTGACCATTGAATTGGAATTGGAAGATCCTCAAATTTGCTATAAATTGGAGAAGAACCGGATTCGCGCAACTGGCCTGAACATCCGTTTATCAAAAATACCATACAAAGATTACCACCGTAGATAAACTACCTGCGTCAATAGATAGGCAGCTGGAGTATTATTACATGACCCTCTCCTCAATTCAGATCCCCACTAATCATCAACTCTACTAGTTACCACACACGCAGTCATTCTTCATGTTCTTGGCATCAACGACAAATGTATCACAAACATGCATGAAATTCCTAAAATTTCGGCTAGTACGTGGTAGGCCACTTTCTTTGTCAGAGCTGGCGTCAGTGGTTTACATAGAATATTGGTTTAAGTCGTCATCTGTGGGGCCCTCCATGCCTACAAGAGAATATCCTTTGAAGATGGATCCTTGTTTCAATTTTTTGGGAATTAAAAAAGTGACCTCTTTTTCTTTTTTTCTCTTTTTTTTGTGTGTGTGTAATTGCAAAGGGAAATATACACTATGACTAGGTATTCGTGATGAGGCGCAGGTTGCCATGGATCATAGTTGGGAGAATATCATTGTGGTTGCCGACACCTTAACTGTTTTGAATTTCATTCAAGACACAAATCTAGCGGGATCTCATCCGTTGAGTCCTATAAATATCCTTGATTGCAGACATCTATTACAGGCTTATCAATTGCGAGGATGATACATGACCCAATACAAGCTAATATGTGCAGGGAAATCTTGGCGAAGAATGTTAATCTTAGTCACCCTGTTGGATTTATTTCGTTTTCAATTGTTCTTTCTATTATGTCTTTTATTTTCATAAAGACTTTGTAAGTATTAAATATTCCAAACTTATTCGTAGTTTTTAATCTATTCTAGTACCTTTATTACCTTAAAAACAAAATGAAAGAACCGTAGAGATAAGAAACACTGTGTGTGCATTCACACTCGATCCATGTGCTATATATATATATAGACCGACTACAAGTTAAATTCCAGTAAAGATATGGAAGACTATTAGTTGGAAAAAAAGAAGACCGACTGTCGTTTGTGTGTGGATAAACAAACAGGTTCCTTTTCAAAAAAAGAAAAAGAAAACAGCTTCATTAAGATTTTGTCAAATAAAATACAGTAAACTCCCTTGCTTTTTGCTTGCTGTAATCATATTCTCCCTCTGTTACTACTATTCCGTTATGACGTCTAAATGCCAGTGTGCGAACTGAACACTTTTTTGTGTGTGTACGGAAAAGAGTATTTAATACTAGAAAAGTACACGTGTTTTAATATTAATCATACTAAAGAATCCTCAGGTTCTACGCAGGTTCTACTCTATGTAAGTTTTCATCCGACATTTTTTGAACAGTTATGTTTTTATCCTTTTAGATAGTGAATTATCTATATTACCCTTTTAATAAGATATTCATATGTAGGTTCATATTTCCTTCCTAAATTAGTGGGATTCTAGTAATTATAGTTACCTAAAATCATGAGTTGATTAATGGATAGAAATGGAGGAATTTTCAAATTTTAATTTTTAAAATCTTTAATGGATATATTCTAAACCATTCTCTCTCCTTAATTTAGTGAATTTTCAAATCCTTAATTTTCGCGCACTTTCGTAAATTGGTCGTATTATATTATAAACTTATGTGAATATGGTTCGACCAATTTCACTAAAATTCATGATTTATTTAAAAATATGAATACACCATTTTTATTCATGAAAACACATGAATAAATTAATCAAAAAAACATGAAAACATGAATAAATTAATAAAAAAACATGGAAAATATGAATACACCATTTTTTAATCGATCATGAAAAATATGAATAAATTAATTGGCCATGTTTTATTCATGAAAAAAAAAAGAAGCAAACATAACCATGAAAATCATGAATACAAAAAAAAAATATGAAAATTATGAAAACACATAAATACACCATGGTTTTTTATGATTCACAGCCCTCGCGTATGTGATTCACTGCTCGACGCTCGCCATTTTATTGCACCGCCACTCGCCATGTCCAAAACCTGCAAAATGGAATGAAAGATTTTGCCATGCGCCATCCGTGCATCTCCCCCTGTGCCGCCCCTCGCCGCTCACCTCCCGTAGCTCATTGCTCGCTCATTTCGGAAATTTCAAAGATGGGGCGGACGCAACTGGAAATGGAAAATGGAAGATTGGGTTTTAACAAATTACCAAAACAAGTTTCCTCACATTACCCATTTTTTCCGGTCACAATGCACACAACGAAACTAATACTCAAGGAATCCATAATCTTGATCGGTCACATTATCACTAACTCAATTGCACTAAGTAAACCCACAACCACAGGCAAACAACAAATAACCATGAAGCAATCAATTGAGTTCAGATAATACCTTGAATGCGATGGAGTAGCAAGGGCATCAAGGTCTTCAAGCAATTTCCACATCCTGACCTCATTCCAAGGATCCCTATACTGCTCCCTCAATGTATAATCAGTCGAGAAATTATACAGGATCGTAGTTCGGCTAGTTGCTGAAATTAGGGGTGGGAGGTTTTAAAGATTTGCCTAAATTTTGGGATTCAAATTAGGGTTGATTATCCTAAAATTAGGTTAGAGGACCTTCAAAATTATTTTTTAGTCTAAAAAATCACTGCCTATATATACATGTATGATATATATAGAGGGCAATCCTGGGATTATTTAAAAGTGGGGATGAAAACATAACTGTTTAAAAAGTGCTGGATGAAAACTTACGAAGGATGAAGTTTGAGGATGAATATTTAAAAACTCCTAATTATAAATGTGAAGCAAACTTCTTGTATTATTTTTAGCTTTGTTACGAGAGCCTGCTGTGCTAATGCATCTTTCTCTATTACTTTTGAACATTATGTGTGTATGTGTTGGGTGCCTAGAGGTCCTCTCAAAGAATCTCATTTGGATGTGCATCTGCTCCTCTACATTTCCCACTAATAAGTATGGGATCTTGATGCGTAATTTGTGACCCAAAATTTTTTTTTACCGAAACCTGACTATTTGGCCCAACTTTTATCTTTTCCAAAAAGAATTTTATTTTATTTTTCCCTTTCTCTAGACCAGTGATAAAGGATGTGCATGACTCCCAGGGGCAAAATGGTTGTACTTCACTTATTTTAGGAGACACATTGAATAAAGGAAAAGGATTGTGATTTAGGCACTCCAAAAATTGATTAAGGGGTTCTAAAACTGGACTATGTTGATACACAAAACAACGTTGTTTTGGAGCCCCTCAATCAATTTTTAGAGTGCTAAAATCAATTTCCAAAAAGAAAATCAAACTATGAAGGCTTGCTTCTCAGGAAAGTTTTGAGGAGTGGAACTCTGGAACCCTGTTTCCATTGGTTTGCTTTTTTTATCTTTTGTATTTCTGTTTTTGCTCATTCAACTTGATTGTTGGATGTTTTGTTCTTCTTATTTCGGATGTACCCTTTAAAGTTTTTCAATACAGAAAACTTTGGCCTATCCAAAAAAATATTCCCACCAACCTCTCATGATTTCTGCTTTTCCGTCTATTTTGACGGAATTATTAACAGTCCCAATTTAGTCTATGGCTAGTTCAGGGGATTTATTAGTTTACAAATGAAATATAAGGGGGTGTAGCTGCAACTCGGTCAAAGTACAGGGGTGTAAGAGCCCGTTCCAGAAACCAAAAAAAATTCTCATTTTCTAAGAAGACAACTTCAAGTTCAAAAATTATGGGTTTATTGAAATCTAAAAATATACAATAAGGATCTTGTTTGAGATCTCGAGATCTTTTATTCGATGCAAAAAAAAATTGAAAAAATATTTTTCATTTACATTATTTTTTAGTTTAAAAACGTGAAATAAACTGCTTATCTTTTTAAGAAGGTTTATGTTTTAGCTTGAAATTTCCTTCTAAAAAATAAGTACTTAACTCAACTTTGGCCTTTTGCCCACCGGAGCACTTTTTGTTATCGGAAAGCTAACGGGTTAGCTGACTTGTTAGCCAACAATTCAACTGTCACTCAAGAATTTTTTGTTGTGCACGGCGCTGCACCCAAGTTTTTGTTATATGCATTGTAAAAGGTTCAGAGAGGAACAAACAGTTTCTCGTCTTGTAAAGAATTATCACTCATGTAGTACTTCGGACTTAATATAAATAATGCTGTTGGTTCAAAAAAAAAAAAAAAACTTTGGTCTTTTGCCCAAGCGTTATCCATGCTCTATATTTTATTCCTGTCTCCAAACTTTTTACATATTCCTGTATATGTATACACACGGACGCTGGGGGCTGCTGTCCCGATTTCGGGACCCACTCCGGTCTCGTTCCGATGATCGGAATCGTTTACTTTGTAGAGCTCGTCGAGTAGAATAACTATGCAAAAAATCAACGCATATGCACATATACATCTTATCTACTTGTGTAATCGGTCCAACAAATAACTGATGCAGCAGTGAAGATACGGGGGACCTATTCTATCACCATCCCTACAGTAATTCAAAACATGAGTCTTGAACTTCGCCGGAATAATTAACTCAAAAATTTATACGCGACGCTGACGTTTACGGAATATACAACTTCGCTCAAGTGACAAATAAATTTAAAAAAGATTCCACATAACGCAATCATGTCATTCTACAAAAGTCGTTTTTAATTAACTATTCCATTAAACAAATAAAATACAAAAGATTTTACATAACGCAATCATCATGTCATTCTACAAAAGTCAGTTTTTAATTAACAATTCCATTAAACAAATAAATTTACAAAAGATTTACATGACGCAATCACGTCATTCTACAAAAAGTCGGTTTTAATTAACTATTCCATTAAACGTACGATAATTGCTTTTCTAGAATTATAATAATAAGGGCTTAGCTAGTTTAGCAAGTGGAAAACATATTAGAGTAAGCACTTTGTGACAATATAAACAATATAAACACCAACAGCAGCTTTAATTTGGCCTTATCTTCAATCCACGTAGAAAAAGATAAATACTATAATTTATTCAAAACGCATGGAGAATAGTCAAGTGCTATGAGATTTACGTGGTCTTGCTCTTTTCAACAATGTTATTTATACAATAATTTAAACATAATAATTTATATAATCTCTCACATGCATATGGAGCTCATACAAAGTAATATTTGTAAAGTCCGTATGTATATAAGAGATTGTGTAACTTATTGTGTTTGTGATGGGCGCGTAAATGTTCACATATGCGCCCCTTAATTTATCATTGTTAAGTCTATTTATTTTATTACTTGGTGTTTTAATGCTTATTTTGTGTATTGTAGGTATTTGAAGGATTCGGTACAAAAAGTGCAAAATAAAAATATTAAACGGTGATTGAGGCTGGTTGGTTTGAAGGTCAATACAAAGTCAAGATAGTCCAGGGGCATAACTACAGAGGATAGTAACTTGCAATTCAATTGGAATTTAGGTCGGCAAGTAGTAGCGTGCGTGGCCCACGGCTGGGAATTATTAGAATTAAAAAGTAAAAGGGTTTTCGGCCATATATATATAACAGAGGACTGATTCACCAAAAAAACCTCTTTTTTACTTTTCTGACGGACGGATTCGGGATCACGCTGTCAGAGGGAAAAAGTCGGGACCGAGAGCTTAAGAGAACAATGGCGCTGTGATTTCTTCTTGGATTTCCACGCATCAGAGGAAAAGGAATAGAACGGGGGCTGCGACAGTCGGGTTCCATTACTATTTAGTTTCTTTCAAGCTCTTTTTATTTTTGAGTTTTAAAGCTTTGTTCAATTACTCGTATTCCGGTAACTCGTTTCAACTTTTGTTCTAAATTAAAGTTTGATTTTCAGTTAATTGTTATCTCCGATTTACTTTCTTTCATGCTTAAATCTAGGGTTTCTTTTGTTTCTTTCTTAATGATGATTGAGTAGTCGTTTGGAGAAGGTTGCGGGGTGATTAGCACGCCGTGACCAGTTCGGACACTGCTCCTGTTTCAAACAATGAAAGACGATTTAAGTTTGGGAAAATACTTCCCGCGGACGAATCCAGGCATCGTCGGAGCCCATGTGAACGGGGGAATGGGGGTCCAAAACTCATTCTTCGTTGCGCATGGGTATACGGCGACCATAGGGTCTCGCATCTTGCGGGGTATCTTTTCCAATCTTAAATTGAACGTTTTTAAGAATTCCAAAAGAGCAGGTTAATCTGGACTAGTTACAAGTGCTATGAACCCTACGACCGTACCTTGCCTTTTAATTATCTGAAAAGTTCAATAAATTCTTAGGTTTTAGTTAATCTCAATTAACCATTTAAGGGGTGGCTACCTAAGAGCCCGTTTAATGAGTAACAACCCGAATTTTTAGTCAGCACACATCACCGTCTTTGTGGATTCGACTCCGGACTTACCGGATATTATGCTGCGTCGGTCTCCGCTCTACGCTTGGGGCAACCCATAATTTTAGGACTAGAAATCGGTCAAGTAGTTTGGATTGTTATGTTAATATTATTTTTGTTCTGTTTTTGATAGTGAAGGATGTTCCAACATTGGGATTCGGGAAAGCTCACCCTTTTGCATCACCGCCAAATGTTCTCTTCTTGAGTTGAAAATTAAAAGCAATCATTTAAAATTTTCAATTTATTAACCATACATGGAGGTGTTCACTTACAAAACTTGTCAAGGTTTTTTTTTTTTTTCCCAATCGGTAGGAGATTATTATATCATGTATGAAGTATAAAGTACAAATCACGGAACACTGCTGAACCAACAATTTAATAGTATTGATATGTTCATAGTGTTCTGCTATAAAATAATTACCGTAGAAGATTAACCTACTTTAAGCGCCTGCAGTATATACTTTTCAATAGTTTAAAAGGTGAATATGTTTTTGTGGAGATTTAGGCTTTGGGTGTGAGGTTCGTTTTGGTCTTTGATTGTTTTTTGTTTGGGTTTCGGTGGTTCTTTTTGGATTTCAGTTGGCGTCTTGCCTTCTTTTAGATCTTGGGTGGCTTTTACCGGTGTGCCCTTGATCCTTTCAATCTTTGTAATCCTTTATAAAGATTAATAAATTATTTTGCTTAGAAAAAAAAAAGATGTATATATGTTATATATGCATTTACAATACATTTCTGATGTTGGAGGGTGGGTGGCTTTCGTAGTAAAGGGATTGCATGTGATTGCTTTAAGTGAATGACATGTGCAAACCCAATTCTCCCCTTACCACAAAAACCAACTTTTTCCGCTGATATCGGTTTGTCCTTCGAAAACCCCAAGAAATTTCCTTCCTATAGTTCGGCCGATGCTATACGACTTGTTTCATAGTATTCCTTCCGTCCCACTTTCTAACAAAAACAAGGACAAAGTTTCTCCTATAAATAAGAGAGCACTGCCCTAAACATTCAAACTATCAAAGTCCATTTTCGAAACACAGGTATAAACACACACACCACCCCCACCCCCTCCCCCTCTCTCTCTCTCTCCCTCCCCGCTTTTCAATTACACATTTAATTTATGATCGCATTCTAACTCGGTGTTTTCTATCTAGCTTATTCATAAGATGTTCAGACCAAGTGCTGGTATGAGCATCCATGGAGGAATCAAAATCAAATTTGTAAGCATAAGATGCTGCATCTTGCAACAAATGCCAACAACTCCCACTCCGCCCCACGCTATTCTCGCCTTTCTCTTGCCGGTACTCGTTAATTTTCTCCAATTGCAGTACCAGGGGAAGGTTTTCTCTCCATTCGAAACAAACCCCAAAACCATGCGGGTTGCCGTCTTTAGTTTGTTCTTGTACTGCTTGGCATATGACAGTGAACGGAGACTTTCCTCGAGCCGCGTCAGACCGGCTTATTATGCCCGAGTTGTTCGTGGTGGAATGGGGTTGTCCGGTTCACTTCTCTCCGTATCTCTGGCCTCGCTTCTTTTCCAAGACTCTGTTTGGCTTCTTCTTTATTTTCTGTACATCGTGTTATTGAATCGACAAATGATGTGCCACAGACTTGATGTGCTGTGGAGCTGGCTCCGTGAGAAAATCATGTCCGGTCTTCCGAGTGGACCACACCGGCCGGAAAGGCGGCTACTTCCAGTTTAACCACCAAGTATACGTTCGTATACACATGCATGTATGAGTCCTCCAAAGAGTCAGAAAGCTACTGTGTGCTATTGTCTTGCTCAGAGTCTCCTCGATCTGTACTTCTTTTTCTTTCCTTTCTTAGTCCATTTTGTTGTTTGCATGTCAAGTGAAGCTTCGTGGTTATGTTGTTCTAAGATCTTACTTGAAATAGCTCGTATAATATATAGTAGATACCACTGAGACATTCAGCTAGCAAGCATATTTGTATGAGGGTAAATTTTAGAAATAGTCACTCTTGTTTGAATCAATTCTCATTTTTGTCCATCTAGTATTAATAGTTTCAATTTTAACCCTTTAGTTTACATCCTGTCTCAATTTCATCCCTCTTGTTGGCGGCGTCAATTAAACAAACGGAATTGAAGTTGTTATTTCCCTTCACAGAGGGACGAAATTGAGATTTTACGTAAACTAGAGGGACTATTTCTAAAATTTTACATTTTACTTTCGTTTTTGCGAATAAAAATAAAAAACACCATATTTAGTATATTTGGCACCTCAATTATTTTTTATTAGGTAATTAAAATATGTTGAGAAAATTTTAAATATATATATTTAAAAAATAAGCACTTATTTATAATTTTCAAGTTTAAAAATAATGGACTTATTGAAATATAAAAATATGCAATATGAATCTTGTTTGATGAATATCGATGAGATCTTTTGAATGATGCAAAAAAAAAATTGAAAATTTATATTCATAAGCCTATTATTTTTAAACTTGAAAATAGGTACTTATTGGAGTTAGCAGAACGGGGCATTAATGACTTTATCTTATTTTTAAAAAATCTCCTCTCTCTCTTTTCACCGAATTAAAAGAAATTTTTTAATACCATTTAATGTCACGACCCAACCATTTCAAGTTTCACAACCGAACCATGTAAAAGAAATTGTTTAAACCACCATCATTGAAATAGCCAACTTAACACGCAGTGATCTGAAATGTGTGTGCACAAAATCATTTCAAGTGAGAATTACGATATACAAAGGTTCCACAACTATATGAAATAATCTGATAGAAACAGAGCATAACCAAATATCAAATTTGATTTTTTTTAAATAAAAAAATTGATTATCTCATTTAGTTAATCTCGTAATCGTTAATTTAAGAAGTAGAGCACTATTGAATACTAAATAAGCGAGTACACTTTCGATTTTGGGGTGATGTTGTAAGCCAACTCACAACTTCCATATTTCATAAATTTTTTATTTGCAAAATAAAGAGTAAAAGATAAAAATCTAAAAAATAGTCCCTCTAGTTTGCATAAAATTTCAATTTAGTCCCTCTATGTGAATAAATGACAATTTTGCCCTTCAAATCCATTTGTTTCATTGACGCCGTCGGCGAGAGGGAAAAAATTGAGACGCAATGTAAACTATGGGGTTAAGATTGACACAATTAGTACTAAAGGGATGAAAATGAGAATTCGTACAAACTAGAGGGACTATTCTAAAGTTTACCCTTTTTATAATGTATGTTTTAACCTATCAACAAGGGAAAAAATTGCTTACGTTATGCATGAAATGTCCTAAGAAATATTGATCAGACTAAGGAATGTCCGCGTTCTTAAGAAATAAATTAGATAAATCTGACACTTTGACACATACCAGTACCCAATACTCGTATCTCAAATTTATTGTGTGAAAATTAGATAAAACTAACACTTTGATACATACCCGCACCCAACACTTGTATCTCAGGTGTGTTGTGTGAAAGGAAAGTGCGACATTGCTTAGATAAGAAAAATGAAACACCTTGGCAACATTTTGTCTCACGTGAAATTATACAATAGTCTAGGAGTACTCCCACATGGTATTCTAGACCATTTTATAACAATTTATTCCTATGGGGTAACAGTAGACTTCACAGGAATGTGTAGTTATAAAATGTTCCGAAGTTCCACATGACAGTACTCTCAGACTATTGAATAATTACTCTTGTCTCGCATCAACTAGATAGACAAAAAGGGAAGTTATTTCTATGGTCAATTTTTTGATAACCACACTCCTTTTTTTGGATTTTAGTCTTGAAAGTGTATATTTTTTTTTGTTAGAAGACAAAAAAAGGAATATGAATATCAAAAAAAAATTGTAGAAATCAATTCCCAAGAAAAATTTAGGGCTGCTCGCGGTCCGGTTCGGTTCGGATTTCTAGGAATCCGAGGACCGAACCACTAGTCACGGTTTTTACAAAATGAAATCCATGTCCGGACCAAAAGTCCTACAGTCCGGTTTCAATCCGATCCGTGACTCGTGGATCGGTTATGGTTTTGTCTACGAATTTTAGCAAAAATAAAGCTCAAGCATATATATCCTACAATAAAAGGGAAGAATGTTACATTCAAAATTAAATTTAACACTACCAAAAAGTACTTATTACATAAACTACCAAAGGATTATTTCAAAAATCAAATTCAAAAGAATTTAAAACACTAGTAGGGTTGTATCATTATAGTACATTCCATAACATAAAAGAACCGGAAAAGAAACGAACTACTAAAACTCAACTAAGATTTTCCGTAATTTTTACAAAAAAAACTACGATTTACTCCCTATATTTTATGTACATTTACACTATATCCCATTATTAAGATAAAATACTAAAATTGGTGGAAAAAAGTGTTAACATTACTAACAATTTATTATATAAATACACACATATATATTATTTATATAAAATAAATATCTCGCAGTCCGGTTCAGTTAATCCACGGTTTTATAATGAAAATCCGTGGACCGAACCGCGAGTCACGGTTTTCTAATTTTTCAATCCGTGTCTGGACCATTAATCCACGGAAAAAATCCAAAAGGTACGGATTGGTTCGATCCGGACCGGTTTCACAGTTCACTGGATTTTTTGAGCAGCCCTATAAAAATTCTAGACCATATATGTAAAAAAGTTGACAGAAAAATTCTCCGACCATGTATGTGAGTGGACTTCCTTTACCAAGGCGATATAAAGGAACAGTTTACCCAAAATGAACTCTAAACGTGAAAAGCGACACACCAGATGATAGTTTAATGAACAATCATACAGAAGTCCTCCAGCCCGACACATTTATATGGCGTTCATACACTTAATCGTGAAGTCACAAAAATATGTGGCATTGATCGTGAAACCACGAGAATGTGTGATGTTGAATCACCTGACCCGTGTGTTGGGATTCTTGGGAACATGAATAATTACACTAGTTTAACTCAATGTTTTACCAAAAAAAAAATGTTTTCCCTCTTTTCGAACTTCGAAGGTTACAAACACAGTAAGAAATACCACCATGAGCTAAACATTGACTTTGCTATAAAAGGGATACACCACCAACACATGATCAAATCCATCTGACCACACTAAATAAAAAGAGCATATAGTAGTAAAATCCACAGTATCCAATAGCAGGGTCGCTAACATGTCTATTACACAACAAAAAGCCTCTTGTTGTTCATCAATTAGCAAACAGAGCAACACCTCTGACCAGAGCAACAATTCAGAGTGAAGATGATGATGGGCTTGGATATTGCTCAAGGTAATCAAACATGTCAGCTGGTAATTCATCAAAGAAGCTGTCCGGGATTGCGATTTTCTCGTTTTCAAGAAACGGTGACCCAAAATCGAGATGTGGCACAGTTTCGAGTTCAGAGGCCAAAAAGTTGTTGGCTTCACCGAGCCCCAAGGCAGAATCTTGGCTTTCTGGCAACAGAGGAAGTTCTGATTTAGGGTTTGGGAGTAGTTGATCAGTGAAGGAGAGCTGGAATGGGGCTTCAGTTGATGGGTTTTTCTGGTCAGGCTTTATGATGTCAAGTGAGGGTAGAAGTGAATCTATGTTGTTGAAGTTTGGGATTATCAAATCAGGGAGTGGCATCAGCGTTTTCATCATTTGTGGGTTCCCCATGGTAGAAGAGGAGCAAGATTGATGATGCATTGAAGATGATCCTTCTGTCTCTGGTGCCTGATAGCATATTTGCATAGTTCAGGAGAGTTTGGGGATATAGAAATGCAACTGGAGTCCATTATTTTAACAAAACAAGACATTAAACTGAAATTAGCAGAGAAACCAACCAAAATTCTACCTATCGAAAGAAATACTGGGAAATTACTTCGGACCAGTGTGGTGGAAAAGGGGTGGTCTGGGGCACCAAAGTGACGGATGGGTGCTATTCCGGGTCTATCAGTGTGATCCAAATACTTGATTTATTATGTTTTTGTCTTGTCAAGTTTGTTGTCTATGCTAAAAATGAATTTGAACGAATATCAATATCGTCACAGACATAAACCAAACACATTCTTCTAGAAGTTTAGTAGTTAAACCATAGCTATCCATTTTCCATCAAGGAAAAACCAGTTTTCTCGGTATCGATATTCGATCATTTTCATTCTTGGCATGACCGACAAACTCGAACTGCTAAACAGAATCAATGGTTCGAATCACACTCATAAACCAAGAACAAAACCATTCGGATAGTACAAAACCCTGCTGTGCCAGAGCACCCCGCTTCAAATCGAAAACAAATAAGTTCTAGTTACCTGAGAAATGGCCATTGCAGGAACAGCCAAGGCTTTTCCTTTGTTCCTCTGCAAATTGCTCGGTTTCGGAGGTGACTGCAGAATTCTGGCCAACCTCTTCTGCCTACTACTCCAAAAGTTCTTCACGTCGTTGTCAGTTCTCCCGGGCAAATAGGAGGCTATGCTGGCCCACTTGTTCCCAAACCTTGCCTGCAAATCTATCACCACTCTCTCTTCCTCTGCCGAAAACTTGCACCCACTTCTCCCATTTGTACCCAAATTTAGACAATCGTTATTCACACTCACTAGTTATGGCGCAACAAACAAGCAATACATACATACATGGAAAAAAAAAAACACTCAAATGCTCATTTTCATAAATTTTCGCTATGGTATTCAGAAACTCCTTTTAATCATATTAGAATGTGATAACTTATTAGGATCTGACAAATGGGCTCCGATGGGAATATCTAACATGTAGTAATACATAACACATATGTATCCACTAGCATGTGATTCTTTTGTCTCAAGTTCTAAAATATTACCAGTCGCACAATGGCCAGTTTGAGAGTTCGTCGGAGCAACCGAACATCGCAATTTCGGTATAAAATTACCCGAAAAAAGAAGAAGTCTGGTGCGTATAGCAACAAGCTCTATATTGCATATGGAGATTCAACACAAAGAGGTTCAATTTTCCCACCTTATTTTGTGGCTTAAAGCACATTACCCAGAAGGGCACGAAATTTGTCGCTTAAAGCACATATAGACTCGACTTGGAAATGGTGATGAGAGAGAGAGAGAGAGAGAGAGAGAGAGAGAGAGAGAGAGAGAGATGTTACATTTTCAAATTGGGTCGGAGCTTGTTAACCCACCGGAGACGGCAAGATTTTCCAGTCCTCGGTAAGAGACCCATGGATCGAATGGAGCTCCAATCTCTTGGACCATAATTGTTGACGAAATTTAGAAGCACTTCATCTTCCTCCGCTGTCCATGGCCCTTTTTTGATCACTTCTTCGGATCTCTGTCTTTCCATTAAAGGAGGAATTGTTTCTAGGGTTTTAATTTTCGAACCCTTTTCAAGTCGTGGGTAGAGCAATGTCCTGAATTTCGTGTTTTTCAAAATTTGTTGGGGGAGTGTTGGGTTTAAAAGTGGCGGTTAAAACGGTTAATGGCAGACCCCATTACACCACGTTCCCGATTTCCTCTCGCCAATTCAAAACAGACCAAAATTACAATGATGCCCCTGAATCGCGAAAGCATTTTCTCTATCAATTTTGTACTTTCCCTGATGACCGAGACTTACCATCGAATCATGGGTGAGAAAATTTATGCTATAATAACAGGTAAAGTATTCTCTCTAATTTTGTTTTGGGGCACGACGATTCTGTTTCTTTTCTACTATTTTTTAAAATAATTAGGTTTTCAGATCAGTTTATACGCCCATCGACTAAACCCTCGAGGATGATAAATCAATAGTTTTGTTTGGCCGGCTCTTTGTATGCCTTTTTTGGATTCACTTTAATATTGAAATTGTTCACTTTATAGAGCTCGTCGAGAATATCAATTACTAGATTGGAAACTATTTTTAGGAATAATGATTGATATGTGAAACATAATTTTCACATAATGGCGTTCCTTTCACCGTCACTGGCGAGCCTGGTGACTTCAGAAATTTATAGTAAGATGTTCAGAAATTAACTTAATTCTACTATTGGATCTATTAACTGATAATAGATGTACAAAATCTCATATATTAGTAGGGATAATGCGGTCAAAAAATATAACATCTATTCTAAAAAAATTAACTACAAGACGAAATGATTGAGAACTTAAAATATATATTATATTTGTTAACAAAAAATTAATTTCTTTGATAGTCGTTGTATAGCGTAGTAGAAACTGTCTCGAGAATGGTGGTAGCAAGAATTTACAGTTGTTCTAGAAGAGTTCTCATATTTTGTGCCAACGTTTAACCCAATTGCGGAGCCGGAATTTAACTAAGCGGGTAGCACGATTCAATTGGAGTTCAGTAGTATATGTTAGTTTTTTTGATAATATAGGATGTCTCAAGCCAGCTCCACGCATCTCAAACTAATTCCTTCATCCCTCCCACAACCGTATTACATGCTTGCACGTGGGGATCGATAAGGTTGGCTCGAAAATTGCTGGTAGGGAGAATCAAACCTTAGACCTTAAGAATGAGCAAACTCTTAGTCATAGGTTAAGACCACTTGGATAACCCCTTGGAATTTCGCTAGTATACATGTTACATGTTATTGATAGCAATACAAAGAGAAAAGTTCAATGTGAAACCGGACTTTGTCTTGGGCTTTATTTTTTTTGTTAAAAGAATTTAAGGCTTGATTCAACTATCTTGTAGTCTTTGAATGAAAATCATTGAAATATTATTTTTATGATCCGAACTGTTTAATTTTATTTTTTTTTTGTATTTTTTCATTATCTTAGTGAAAAATCAAGTCATTTAGCTACCAATAAGTACCTAATCAAATACCTTTAGTGTGAAATTATTTTCTTACCCGGAGCTAGAGGTGGCACATGCCACCTCCAGTCCCATATACCTCTGCCCCTGATTTAACCGGCATATTAATTTACTAAAATCCTTTTGAGAAATTGTTGCGAGTAAGTTGGCGCATACCATTTCAAAAATATGTTGTTTATTCTGATGACTTGATGAGATGTTCTCATAGTCTTAAATTTAAAAGAATATTATTCAAGTTAACAAGGTTTCGCAATGTAATTGAATTTTTTTAAAGTTTTGTGCGTAATTCTATAAGCTAAGTAGACAAAATTAAAACATTTAGACTATCGACAATAGAGATGGAGAGAAAATTTAACATAGAGCATGGGAGGAAGGGGGGCTGCTGGGACAGCAGGCTGTTGTGCCGGCCAAAATAGCAACGTCCAGAGCTCGAAAACTTGATCCGAAACATTCACTTGAAAGATCTCATTGCATACTATGGCCATGCAAAAAATCAAGTCGATCGAGCATCGATAACCGAGTGAACAAATCACTCTTTTGCTTAATTTTTGGCTTAATATTTTGGACATTGATATTAACACTGTAAGCAGTTGATTTGTTCACTTGGTTGTCGATTTTCGATTGACTTGATTTTTTGCAGGGCCATAGTATTTGATAAGATCTTTTAAGTGAACGTTTCGGATCAAGTTTTCAAACTCGGGACGATACTGTTTTGGCCGACACAGCAACTTGAGAGGACAGCAGCCCCCCTTCCTCCTAGAGATATTTACACCAATAGATTATTTTGTTTCTCTTTCCTTTTTTCAATTTTTTTGTTATGATTGTGAGCATTATTTGATGTAATATGTTAAGTGTTTAAATATGAATTATTTAGATTGATAGATTGTAATTTATTTATTTTTTGTGAGCAAATTTTTTTTTCCTTTCTTGAATGTCCATCTGACCATTGTTCTCTAGTTGTGCAGCCATCTCTGTTTCCTCTTATAAAATTAATTTAATACAGTAAGTAGAAGAACGACTGCGGTGTCGTCGAGTAGCGCAATAACGACCTTTATGATTGGTACAGCTAGCAGTGGCCTTCTGTTTCGGTAGCTTGCGGTACTAGAAGTAGTCTATAAAAATAGATTCGGAAATGCTAACTGGTGCTTAATTGCTTATGTGGGCCAAAAAGCCACTGACAAGGAACCATTAATCAAGTAGTACCAGGCGTTTTCTTCTGACGCGAGAGAAAAGTTGTGCATATCTACTTTTTTAGTACCAGGAGTATTACGCTTTTAGACTTGTCTCGTTCCGTATTTATCCCATCATTGGGGTGTTTTCAAGTTTGGATTAAAAAGTAAAGCTGATTTTTTTTGTATTTATTAATTTTAGTTTTTTTAAAAAAATTATGAGTTTCGATCACAATTTTTTAATTTTTCAATTACTTTAGTGGAGACGAATCAATAAATAAAAAAAAATTGACGAAAAACTAACCAATACGAAAAAAATGAATAAAAAAAAGTTGCATTGACTTTTTAATCCAAATCCAAATTTGAGAAAAAAATGTATGTGTTTTTACCATTTCGTTAACACTAATCAACAAGTTTTGGTATTTTAATTTGTTGTTCATACTAACAACTTGTTAGCAACCTATTTCTCAACAATTTTTTCATGCATATATTCATCTACAACTCATTCACTACCAGAATAACTTGATATTTCTCAATAACTTATTCACAACCAAAAACACTTATCAACTTGATTATAACAATTTTTTTCCAAAAATTTATTCACTATCAAAAACACCCTGGACACGATGCTGACACAATTCTGTATACAATTCAATTCTGAGCCGTCGGATGCACGTAAGCCCACTTGCATCTAACGGTTCCGAA
This sequence comes from Rhododendron kiyosumense, assembly GCA_019656275.1. Lineage (NCBI taxonomy): Eukaryota > Viridiplantae > Streptophyta > Magnoliopsida > Ericales > Ericaceae > Rhododendron > Rhododendron kiyosumense. The sequence continues at coordinate 49,569 of BPLS01026976.1, forward strand.
CTTAGCTTGAGGTCTTTATGAAAAACAAATACTTAAAAAGAAAACATTTTTTAGAACTTGACGAAGATACTAGGGGATGTAAGTGTCACAAGAGAAAGAATGTATATAACTTTTAGATACAAATTATTATGGCCTTTATAATTTTTGAATTAAAATTGATATTATTGAAAATTATAGTGGGGCCCTGCCCCCACTGGTCTCACTATGGTTCCGCCACTATGACTACACGACCCCCACACATTCATATTCTGGTCCAATCTCTTGGACCATAATTGTTCACGAATTTACAAGCACTTCATCTTCTTCTGCCATGGCCCTCTTTTTATCACTTCTTCGGATCGGTGTCTTTCCATTAAAACAAAATCATCCCTCCTTTCCTTTCTCACTGAATGAATACCCAGTAGGAATGGTTTCTAGGGTTTTGAAAATCTTTTTAGCTGGTTGAATATTTAAATAATTTTGTTTTTTAAAGTTGCCATATTTGCTTGTGAAATACATAAGGGGCTCCAGTTTTTTAAATTTACCTTGGACCCTACAAATACCATATCAGGGGGGCTTGTGGTGACTTGGGTCACCACAGGGGTGTATAATAATAATACCATAGCGTGCCCTGGGAGTGTTGGATTTGGAAGTGGTAGTTGAAACAGTTAATAGGATAACCTCATCACTTCACAGCACCTTCTCGGCTTTCTCTCCCCAATTCGAAATAGACTGAAAATGACTCCACAACAATGCACCTGGATTGCGAAAGTGCGCACAATTCTCCATTAATTTAATTTTGTAAGATGATGATATCTAAATGATGACGCAGACAATTATTACCTCGGTATCTTGGGTGACAAGACTTGTGCGATAATTTTACGGAAAGCAAAATAGTTTTTAAATACAAACATATATGCACAAACTCAGTTGCATTACGGCTATGTTTTTGTAAATTTATAAGTCTAAAACTTATTTCAATATTTCTTATTTTTCGTAATTATTTGTTTAGTTTTTTATCGTAATTTTTGGGGTTACTCATTCATCTTGACAAAACGAATCGAAAAAGTCTATAGATAAAAATATGAACTAGAAAAAGTGGAGCCACTCATTTAAGTGCACAAAAAAATACACAAACCCACTCACTTTAAGTACACAAAGAAATACACAAACCCGGCCACTCACTTTAAGTGCATGTGCGATGGTATTGGTGTATTTGTTTGTGCACATATCTGTGGTCCTAAAAGGTGTGTTCCGTACAAGCAATTTATTACTCCCTCCGTACCCTTTTTAAAGTTCAGTATTTTATTTTGGGTTATCCCTTAATAAGTGTCCATTTTGTAAATTTAGTGAGTAAAAATTGGTACATTTTTCATTTTGCTCCTAAAAGTGGATTCCATGTTAAAAAGTTAGTAAGTAAAAGTGTAATGATGATATCTCTATAGAGGGTAAGTAGGGAAAGTGGAGATAAAAATTAATGTAAAAGGTGTAATTATGATGTTTTCTAAATAAGTTAGAGTTATGAAGCGGGATACTTAAAAAGGGACGGAGGGAGTATCACTTGTGCTTAAAATTGCTGAAATACAAAAACTAGTTCAGCCCATGCGTGGGGAAAATTATTCCTTAAAGCCGACCAATATAAATTCTCCGCATCAGCGGTTCTACGGTAGTACTAGAATTGAGACCAAGAAAACTTTTCAAAAATTGATTTCTGCGGTAAGATTCTGTAGTCTCCACATAGATAAGGTTTTTTTTTTTTTTTTTTTCTTTTCTTTTCTTGGACAGATAAGTAAAATCAGAACCAAATAACTCAATAACAATCCTACAACCACATCCACTCTACACACCCAAATACATACCTACACACACAAGTGTGTGAAGCCGGTGTGTAAATGGATATGGTTGTATTATTTTAGGATACTCAACAAGTCTACACACCCATAAACAAATACGCAAATACTATACACATTCACAAGCCATGTGGGGCCCACACGTTGTACACTTTCAGTGTGTGGCCAATGCTTCGTGAGTGTGTTTGTGTGCATGTTGTTTATGGTTCTAGACTTTTTGCTAGGAGCCGCGCTACTTGCACCGACCGAACCCTACCGATGGACATGCGGGGCCTACTCCAAGTCCCATACAGATGATATGAGCTAGCCGTTCAATAAAATTTTAAAAAAATGAGTGGACTCGTAAAAAATTAGCCTAATCCGATATATGCAGATACTCGATTCAATCTTCTATTTTTTCATTCAGATTACAGGAATTCCTAAAATCTGAATGAAAAAACAAAAGATTGGATCGAACACATACATATATCGGATTGAGCTAATTTTTCACAGGCCCACTAAATTTTTTTAATTATTAATTAAACTGCTCAGATCATCTGTGCGAAATTCGGAATGGACCCCACATTTCCATATGCAGGGGTTTGGTCGGTGGAAGTAGCTTTTTCGTTTAGCTGGGACACTAGCTAGACCCCACGTTGTCCATTTCCGCGAGTCAAAGGGGAAGTATGGTACGTCTGCTCCCTGTCCCTGGTTTCCCACGGAGCAACTTCGGTAGCCTCAGCAACAAATCGCCTGCCAACCAAAGCAGGCACAGCATTGGACCTAGGGAGTCCGGGAACAGAATGGACGCCAGAGATGCCATGGAGAGGGAACAAAACACCGACATCGCACGGGCAGGAATCCACGAGTAAGTCGGCCATGGTCGCGACGGTACTGAAGAAATCGCTCTGGCTTCGGCACCGTGTGCCAAGCAATACAAGAGCAAGCTAACGACGGTGAATCCCATGGATTTCGGGTGAGTTGCGAAAGGGGATGTTTGGTTCCCCTGGTACTTGAGTTGGATGAGGTTGATGAGCACCGGAATAATGAAGGCGAGTACAACGTGACAGGAGGAAGTGAAGGGTAGAATTTGTTGTCGTTGGTGGTGGTACTGGTGGTGGTGTTGTGAGAAGTTGTATGTGATGTTGATAACTGTGAGATTGAGGTAAGGCCTTATTGTTGTTCTAGTACTAATTGTAGTGTTATCGGCCATTTGATTTTAGTGGAGTAGCAATTAAAAGCAAAAGTGTACGTGGCCGGGAAGAGAGATGAGAGAATACCCGGATGATCACAATAATATGCACGACTAAAGGCAAATCTTTCCCCTATTATATACTATATACTGCAAATGAATGGAAAATAACTGCATCCATCATTGCCATGTCAACTTCTCATGTTTGTCTGTTTGCAAAACATATTAATAAAATACCATTGTTCTTTATTTTTGGTTTTGGTCAAGTAACGCGATCATGATCTTTTTAAATTAATATTTTTTCTTCATTTTTGTTTGTCTCTTTTTGTATGTATTGTCAAGACTTAAATGCATGTATTTAGTTTCATTTCTTGTTGTATCTGGATGCGAAGATAGGAAGGGGTTTGATCTCCTCTGTTCCAAAAATCTCTGTGTCTCTGTGCCGAGAGATTTTTCAGTTGTTAGATTATGTGATTTTTTCGGGCCAAGAAAAAAGGCCCGAATGGACCTAGGCTGTCGACGACTAACCCAAAAGAAGAGTTTTGATCCATTAGAGGGTTAAAGCGGAGGGGACCAGAGATGCTTCCCCCTGTCCTTCGTCCTTGGCTTGCGATGTTGAGGATAAGGATGAGGGAAGTTGAAAGTTATCATAGAATGAAAATCTCCGATTCACCCTCTCCCCATTGAGCGGCAGGGTCTTCCCTTTCTTTGTTTTTCCCAGCCCATCAGCTCCCTCCTCCAGTTTCCCCTTTTCCGGTCTAATTGGTTGTCTCCTTCATTCCGATCCAAACCAACCCCCCCTTCCCTTTTCCCGTTTCCCCGTCCCATCCAATCGGGACACTCTTTTCTTCCCTCTCTGGTCGGTTCGGCTCTCCTTTTCGTCCTCCCCTTTTCCATCCGATCCGATTGTTTATCCTCTTCTCAGGTCGAAAATGATCTGTTTTGTGTTTTAGGATTGTGTTTTGCTAACTTGTTGCAAGTACTGAATGAGGTGCTCAGAGGCCCCTTCACTCGTTGTCGTTGACTTTTGTTCTAGGCTTTGCTGCTATTTGCATTTCCTACCGATGTGGTCCTTGTTTAGATGCATTTCGTTTTTTTAGTTAGTTGTCACACACACTGTGCTCCGTTCCTTGGGACTTTTGTTGGCCTTTGCTTGTCATCGGCACACTTATATCGTTTGGCGATAGCATAATTTTTGTGTCTTTTGTGTTTTGCAAATAAGTACTTTGTATTCTATTCTTAGGAGTTTAATTGGTTCAAAGTTTAATTTGGTGGTGGTTTGTTTGGTTTTTAGTAATTTATGTTCAATAACCACAGTTGTGTTTGTTATTCTGCATTTTCTCCATTGATGACCGAGTTGCATGAGGTGTTTTTCCATGCACACGGTGCTCTCTACCTGAATTGCCAAAGTCACTTGGTTAGTATCTATCGGTCTATGTGAGAAGCCTCATCAATTGTTGAACTACCGTAACAGCTACATATTGACAAATTACACGTGTTGCTCTAATATCTAACCATCTGATTAATTTATTGTTGATTTAACCTTCATTTGATTAATTTGTACTCCGTATGTGTTATTTGTCTCACTCGTGTGCGATAGATCTTTTTATCAATTGTATTAGATACAGACTGTGGGTTGTAATACTTCATAGTAGTGAACATCTTGCCCTTCCACTTTAGGGCATGTTCTTCCAAAAAAAAAAAAAAGAGTAGAGGCTTGACTTAAGACTATGAATGGATGGGATTTTCCTATAGAAGAATAATTTTGGCACTCGATATTTTCATCACCACACTTCAATAGTTGTCATTTAATAGTGTTCAAAATACACATAGTACAATTTCAAAACAAACCAAAAGTTGTACTCCAATTTGAAATGTAATTATCAAAACGTGAAGTGTCAACAACAACTCCCTTTTAAAATACTAAATACATAGTCTTAGATATGAGGCTATTCGACTACGATCCTAATCTCGGATCACTTACCAAGGTAATTTGTCAAGGACAATCTACCAACCCACTATAAAGAAATGAATGATATATGTGACCTAATACAATTTTTTTTTCTTCTAGAACCAACAGATACAAGATATAACAAAGGTTATTATCTAAATTCAGTAATGGACTCAACACAAACACTTCAAGCAATATCTTTCTGAACTTGTTATAGTCCAGAAGTATCCGTATTCGGCAAACAAGATGCTATGATTTCTGCGAACACATATAGAAGTGCACATATTCATAAACATATATGTTCAAAATCATCAAACGTTTGTGGACCCCACATTTACTATGTGATACCTACATGAATCAAACAGTTTTAAATACATCTACTTCCACATCTGGGGCTTCCATTTGTGTTTGTTGTTCGACAAATTGCTTCAATGTCTTAAAAGGTAGAGTTTTGAAAAATGGAAGCATTGTCTTTAAGGACTTGACAGTCCAGTTTGCTCAGTTGTAAACTCTTATCGGGCTCACTTCAATGATCGGACCGTTCATATTGTTGATCCCCACAGACCATGAACATTACCAAGAACCTTATTGATCGGTTACCAACAAATACGATTTACGAAATGGATTTATCTTGAAGTATAATTCTTCGTCACACTGGATTGTATCCAATTTTATCAAGATAAGTAGAGATCATGTTTCCATTGGTATCCAATCATATAGATTTTGACGTGATTACTATACTCTGTGAGATCTAAAGAAGGAATGATTCTAATCGTTAAGTGACCCCGAAAAGAGTATACAAAATCATTTTCTAGAAAAACAATCAAGACCGTAAATGTGGTGCGATCAGGAAAAGACACATAAATTTGGCTCGAGCCAAAATTCTGTAATAATTCAACCCATGATCTTACAAAGCTATATTTCCCCATGAATTCAACTTACGATAGGAGATGCTTTTCCGTTTTTCGATTGCACCGAATTATTTTAACTTTCGTAAAATATTTGATAGAGGTTGGGAGATGTTGTAATACTAGATCATTTACTACAGTAATACAAACAAGTAAACGTGGTATTTGATGAAATGGGTGATGAAATGGCAGAGTAAGAATGCAAGCAGGGGATTCAACTGTATAGGAAAATAGTCGAGGGATTATTTAAAAAGCAAAAGCAATTTAAAAAGCCCATAACAACAATAGCTTGACAAGTAATGAGAAAATTTCGGATATAACTGTAGAACCAGCCATTGCGCCGACATTTTGCAACAGTTTTGTTGAAGAGTTCAATGCAAAAATATTAGGGCTTGTATGGGAGGTCCACACAATTTGGAAGAGGGGCTCGAAGCCTCGAACACTAACGTCAAATAAGGAGCATTGCTTCTGGAGCACAATATTTCTCCGATTTTCTTAGTGGCAGTCTATTGTGAGCTTTCCAAGGCTTGCCCAGTTTGTGAATAAGCAGCCAAAGCTAAAATCACCCCATTCCCTTCTTTTGTTTTCTGCGTTGTGTGCCCTAGCCAAAGCGTTGCAGATCACCACATGCTTCCCATCAATAAAACAGGTGCCCTTCTACTATCTCAAGAAAGGGTGGGAGAAGAAAAAGAAAACTTCAAATGGCAACGGCTAATGAATATTTTTCTGCAAATAATACACCAAAATTTTGGGGAACTCTACATGGATAGTTTGATAGTTTTCCCGGACACCACAAATTTAGAAAGAGCAAAATCTACTTTGACCCCCTGTAGTTATCGCCATGTGCGGATACCCTACTCATGGTTCAAAACTAAGCACATAACCTACCTGTGGTTTTGAAAATGTGCGGATAGACCCCCTGCCGTCATGTTTTCCATCCATATTAACGAATATAGCATTAAAAGACCGATATATCCTCATTATGTCCTTTGATTCTTTTTTTCTTTTTTTTTAAATCTAATCACACTATCCCTTAAACCAAAAATTAAATCCAAACCATTGATATTGTCAATTTTGACGAGTACTGCATCTATGCTAAAATTCAAGTTAATCAAAAAATGAAAAGCTCATGGTCAAATCAATTTTGTTATGAAATTAAAATTTTAAATTTGAATCTACGAAAAATTAAATCACTGGGTTATTGATGCCTAATCGAGATGATTTTTCACAGAGATACTCTATTCTTTATTTAATACATTATTAACGACTCAGATTAGATTCTAGAGGCGTGCAAGATACATCTCCGTTAATATGGATGGAAAACATGACTACAAGGGGTGTATCTGCACATTTTCAAAACTACAGGTAGGTTTTGTGCTCAGTTTTGAATCATGAGGGGGGTATCCACACATAGCGATAACCACAGGGGGTGAAAGTAGAGTTTACTCATTTAAAAAGGGTTAAAAAAAAAAAAAACCATGGAAACGGTCAATTAAACCTGCTATCAACTTTGCCCAGAACCAACCCCTTCAGCAAACCACGTACACATAATTGGGCATAATTGAAAGTGTCCAACACAATTTTCTATCCTACAAGGCTACAAGTTGGAAACTTCCACTGTTTCCAGACGTTAGTCTCTCACATCTAATCTTCTGACAGGACATATCAAAGAAGCGAAGTCTTTAATTAGGGCCACAATATACCGGTAGAGGTCGCACTGGGCATCCGGGTGAGAATCTGATCATCCTGGCACAGGATACGAGTCTCACTCATCCACTCCTATAAGTTCCATCATCTTCGGGCTAACCTGCTTCTTCTTACTCCCCTCATAGGTTTTGAATAAGAAGCAGGTCCAGTGAGTCTATCCGGAGTCTCTAGTTCATCTTCACTGGTGTCATCTGACCTCCATCTTGGTCCACCATTTGCATTCCATTCCTCAATGAAAGCCTTCTCTCCGATGCTGAAAACAATAAAAGTATATAACATACAAAATGATAACTACTTGTGTAACAGAACAATATTGACTCGTATACATTCCCTAAACCAAACAATGACAAATACAGTAACTGTTATGCTGTTTTTGGATCTTGAATTTGTAGAGAAATTTGTTGAGAGATACGAAATTAAAAATGGCATTCAAACATAGTTTTAAATCGCGGTATCGGTCGCCGTCGCGGTATCGGTCGCGGTATATCGGTATCGGGACGTATCGGTGATACGTCGCGGGAATCTGGTGTCGCGGTCGTGAATTTTTAAAAATCATCAGCAACATGTATAAAACTTGAAAAATATACTTTTGCGGCTTTTGCCCCCAACATTGGCTTAAATTATCACATTTTAATTAATTTAAGACATGTAATAGCCCATTCTCTTTATGTGAAATATCCGATAATTTATCAAAACCCGCAAGTCAATAAGATTTTACAAATATGAGAAAAATGCAATATTATGAGTTTCGATATAATTGACATAAACAGCAAAAGTAAGATGAAGATATTAAAATAAGCACAACATAGAGGTTTTAGATTACATAATCGTTAGCCACTTCTAGTTTCTGTTGAAACTTTAGTTTGTATTTGTAAAATACGGTGTTTTTCTCTAGTTCCACATTGGCAAGTTACAAAATTTTTATCTATTTTAAATGAATTTGCATTTTAGTGGATTTGTGAATGAGGACTCAAGGAGATGTCTCACGCCTTCAGAAAAATGGACGGCAATTTGAAAAATTAATTTGAAACCAGTTAACCGGGTGCGCCTTTTAATTTCGGGCATTTTACCGAGATGGGTATAATTCTACTCCAATTTTACTCCTGTGCCCACGTGGCGCGTTCTGCACCATTTCTCCCACCTACCACTTTATTACCGAGATGGGTAATTCTACTCCAATTTTACTCTTGTCCCCACGTGGCGCGTTCTGCACCATTTCTCCCACCTACCACTTTATTACTCCCCAGTCTCCCATTAATTCTACTCCAATTTGAACAACGGCATTAGAGAGAGAGAGAGAGAGAGAGAGAGGGGACGATGAAGCCTGAAGGCGCCAGGCGGCCACGACGGCGACGGCGATGACGAACGACGACGAAAAGGACGGCAATGAAGAAGGCAAATGATCGACTGAATAAGAGGTGATTTTCCCCTTCCTGAAATTCTGCTTTTTTTTTTGTTCTTCCCGATTTTTTTTTTTTCCTCTTCCTCAAATTCTGCTATTTTTTTCCCTTTCCGAGACGAACCGGCTGAATCGGCCCACTAAATCCGTTACAGACCGATACGTACCGGTTTCCAGCCGGTTCGCCTGTGATTCGGAGTCTCCCCGTTATACCGGCCAATATCCGAATCGGACCCCTCAAATTCCGGTACGAACCGGCCGATACGGTTTGTACCGGCCGATATTAAAATCTATGCATTCAAACAACACTTTTTCTTCCCATATTATCCTCTTCCTTTTTCTTTGTTCCCAATATATCCCCCAAGAAACACAAATTACAAACACGGCCTTTCTGTTAGGAAGAAAGGGAAAGAAAGTTTACCTCAAAGAGATGTCCATTGGATCATCTGACAGGACAATCTTCCAAGGGGTGTCGGGTCCATTTGATGGGACCCTTTTACTTGCTGAATTTAGATAATTATCTCTACTGGGTTCTTTTAGTAAGAGACTGCTGCCGCTTGATGAGGTTACTGGATCAGCTCCAACCCCAAGGGAATATGGTCTGGTACTTTGAAATCTGGGAACAGACCCGTTTTCTTCCTTCTGTGGAGAAACCTCCTCATCCAATTGATGATCTTCAAAGCTGCGATTCTGAGGCACACTTCTTTTGAACTCTTTAAGTGGGGTTGCCCTCATGGGACTAAAACGACGAATACCAGGAGTGCTGATATCGTCAAACTTGAACTTCTTGTTGACACCACTTTGAGGCTTGGGAACTCTGTCCGAATCCCTAAAGAAACTCCCATGTGGAATTGAGGGAGAGCCATGATTCCCAAGGTCAAGATGGGAATTGCAAGCAAATTCACCAGGTTTTGACGGAGTTTCAAGAACTGAAGGTTGGAAGAAGTGATTGTCTTGTTCTTCCGTGAAAAAAGGGAAGAATCAACGGATGTGGGAACCAATAAACTCGTTGAAATTGGTGGTTGTACTTTGGCAAGATCAGGTATTGCAGGAATTTCAACTTCATTAGCAGGAGAAACAACATTATCAAGCAATTTTCCGGTCTTTGCTTCTTGTCGTTGGACTTCTTGCAGCAACTCAAATCCCTTCTCCTGTTAAAAGCACATTAGCATAAGCACCCCACTTTTTCACTCTCTTCTTTAAAATGGAAATAGTCGTAATAAATGGTAATACCACTTTTGGAAACAGTCGTAATAAAATGAAAATAGACCAAAAAAGCAGACATTCTCCACCATGTAATTCCGCTTTTGCGTCAGTTATGTATAAACCAATGACACGATTCAAAAAAAGATTAGAAACCAATGACTGTTGTACTGCCAAAGGACTTATGGGAGCAGCAATGAGCCATGGCAAGTACTATTCACCTCTACGCGATAATGAGGGGTTGGAGTCACAGGGATCAACCTATCCAAAAAAAACGTGTGCGTCTAAACCCTCTACTAGAGACTCTACTGAAGGAGTTAATTGGACTTCATAGAATAGGCCCCCAACCACCAAAACAAGTAAAAAAACAAACAAACAAAAAATAGGAAAATAGACAAGATGCATAAGAAGTAAAAACTCAAAACAGATATACAATACTCTATCGCATCAACCCTCAAAAAAGAGTCAGAAAAATATGTTCCGTAAACAATACTCTCCATCACCAGACTACACTTTGATTAAGAGAGACCCAACAAAGGGTATCTGAAAATTTGCTACATGCAAATAAGGGATGCCTAGTTGATGATTGCCTTAAATGGTCCAATTCCTACCAATACGTTTCACATGTTGAGATGCAAAGGCTGTACTCAGAAGGAGAATGGATAAAGCACACAGAAGCACACATCTTGCTCATGATTCCCAAGTCCTGCATGAGGCGGATAACTCAACCGCCTTAAAATGGAGAACAGGAAGAGTCCACACGGACAGTGGAAGTTAGATACATATCACTGATGCAGTCTTCAAACAAGCAGTTCTTTTTTCCACCAATTATCAAGGGCGAGTGGTAAACTGCTTTTCATGAGCCGTTTGAGGCTACAGGTAGTATGAAATTTACAAAACTGATTTAGCAAAAGAAATGTATAACCAATTTAAATTTTAAAATACTTACAACCAACCCCGCTCTCCAGTGACTTGCTGATTTCTTTCTAAATAAGACTTCTTGCCCGACAGAATTATTTGCAATGAAGTCCTGCTCCACACTCTGAAGTTTACGATCAACTTGATATGCCTCCACATATCGATAGCGCTAAAATGGAAGGGGAAAAAAGAACAATTAATGAACAATCAATAGGCATACCAGTCACAACTCACGGACATCTGTTAAAATGACAGTTATCAAATAAAAAAATCTGACGCATACTAAATATATCCCGTAACACGTGTCTAGAAATAAATGTGCAACACAAGTATAACACCCTGTACATGGACCTCCCACCTGAAGAATTGCCTGAATTGATAGCAGGACATCATTTATTCAATGTCTTCAGACTGAATCGATAAATAATGTTTTTCCTAAACGGATATTTATCCTCAGAATTTCAGGATGCAGTACAAGCATTTCATATTGAACTCACTCCAAAGCTGATTACAAGCACAATTGTTCATTTTCCTCAACTCTTAAGTCTGGTGTTCTACATCCATCTCCAAGTCATCTCTGTCAACCCTAGCTTGTTTCTGTTGTAGACGTGGGTACGCCTTTACATCCAATAGTGAACCAACATTGCCTACATAAGACAACGTTGTTGTTGCCTATCATGTGCAGTTAAATAACACTTTTGTAGTCATCTGAAGAAAAAAGGAAGTCTTGGTTGGTTCTACTGTGGAAGGGTGAAACTCAAAGAGTCCATGAAAAGAATTTTCCACAGGCAGGACAGTGTGCCCCTACTCTCAGACATGATTCTTTTAACTTCTTATTCATCCTCTTCCATCTCTTTTTCCACGGAACGGGGACACAAAACTTGTCAATCCGATTCAGATAGCGTTTTACTGGCATTTAATTTCACTATAGGTAAGTCAACAAATGGAGCCGAGAACCAACACACAGCATCCATCCACTCAAGCTGCAATTGGCAGCAGCAGAAACAACCCTATTGGTCTTTCAGTGTAGTTATAACTAAACAGGGACCATACCCTTGATGCATCTTATGGCTTAACAACTCAAGTCACTACTACTAGTTTGCAGAGCTATGTTGTCCATGAAAAAAACAGTTGTCCATTGTAACCTGTATCCCATCATAACTTCCATCCTAAGTTGGGTGCGCTCAAACATTTATTTATTCACCGCACGCCCAGTAAGAATTTTGCAGACTGACGAAGCAACTAAGAAAGTGTTCCAATCAACGAGAAAAAAGGGTTGTCATCAATGAGGCCAACTTCAAACAATGACCGAGGCAAAGGAACTACAAGAACCAGGGTCATAGATGGAGTCAACTTCAACTGACACATAACTGCAAGCTGGCTAAGAATCTATTATTTGGAAAGAAGAAATATTCAATAAGCCATCTACGTAAAATACACACTTCGTCCCAAACAAAACTGTACAACTGAATCAAATTATGGCCGCAACATCACCAACTGACCACTTGAAGGCCGAGCAAAAAAAAAAACCTGACCACTTGAAGATGACAATAGGTCACAAAAAAATGGAATGCAAAAATAAAAGATTCCAAGTAAAACCAAATTAGCAGTTACTTTCACTTGTCTCAATTCAGCATGAGACTCATAAGGAGATAATGGCTTCAATGTACTCCCAGATGTCATGAATCACAAAGAATACAAGTTCTTCAAGAATTAAAAAAAACTAATAAAGCGGTCATCATATCAGCTTTTTCTACACGGGGAAAATGGAAAAGTTACCTGAAGATAGAAAACCACAAGCAGACTTCCAATTGTTGTTGATGGGTCATCCACAGCAAAATCTAAGAGGCTCTTCTGGAGATACTTCTCTTCTAATGAATTCCAAGGCAATTCTATCATTCACTCTACCAAGTTTCTCCGGATGCAGAGAAAACAGATTTCAGTCACCAGTGCCTCCACCCACTCCGCCCAAGTCCTGGACTCGTCTATTAAGACGTTTGATGATTATTGAGATGAAACAGGCTTCAACATCTTTTCCTTAACTTTCATGCAAAGCGTTCTCTGGTACATAAATGCTTCGGTCAGAAGTCCACATTCCACTCTCACTCTAACTGCTGTGACAGCCTCGGCCAGTGAAACCAACTGTGCTCCTCCATCACGGCCACAACACCTTAGAACCATAAGAGCAGCATCAGGATTTTGCCTTTCTAACATAACTTGGGCAACCTTGGGATGAGTTTTTGGACCCGAAATTTCTGGAAGAAGGCGACAAGCTTCCTATATGACAAAACATGTGAAGAACTATATAAGCATGTGCAATAATGTATTGGTGGACACATCCAAGTTAACAGGGACATTATGAGACCACACAAAAGAATACATAGGGTTTTTTTTTTTATCTTGATAACTCAGGCGTCCGGGCAAGCATACACACACTTCGACTAGTCCAGGGCACTGGCCAGCTTGCACTGAATATTACGTTCAGAACACATGTCTGAGACTCTGAATACTAACCCATTATCACATATAGACTATCAAAAGAAATCAACAAGCTCAACTACTGCAACTACACTACAACCATATCACTATACAAGTCCACATGGATGGAGAAAAACATACCAAGATTGCTAGGTTTAATATCATACACATGGTTCAAGAGACAGCAAAATTTTCGTATACTTATATTAAAGCTACCGTAAAATATCATACCTGAAGAGAATCATCAGTGTGGTCATCTAGTAGATAAAAACTAAAAGACTCCACTAAGGAATGCCTTGTTAGATTAAATGATGCAGCAAAGTCATCTATAATGTATCTCCACTCCTTTTCCGGCCTGGTCCAGTGCCGGTCAAACAGGTAATACAGAAACTGAGATCAAATTAAGGAAACAGAACGAAATACTCAACTAACTGCAAATATCTGACATCAGCAGAAGCGCCAATACAATATATAAAAAAGGATACTATTGCTTGCTTTGCTACCACCAAATCAGAAGTCCCATGCAAAAAAACACGTCAGCAGCAGCTCGCAGACTTTCAAATGGATAGCATCCTGCCATCCCCTTTATGTTAGACCTGAAAAACAGTGAGCTTCCAAACTTCTGCAAAGATGCAATTTCAAGTTCCCCTCCCATTTCATCTGCATGCTCCTGTTCTGTCTCAATATTGAACAATGCATCTTCTAGAAAGAGTGTAGAACCATTGGTCTTCGTGGAGCCCGCAGAGAGGTTTACCGACTCAGGCCAAGCACGTGTACTTGCAGTTGATTTCCTTTCATGGACAAAAGAACACCATGCTGCGAAATTTGTATAACGAGACCCAACATTCTCGAGAAAGTTATGCCTTATGAGCCATATCATTATATCCATATACTGGAACACAAAATGTATGGGAGAAAGGATTACCAACAATTTAAACAGAATCAAAGCAATTTTGTTCAACTAAACTTTAAACCTGAAATTTTTCAATAACCTCAGAACCAACAACGAAACTACCCAGAGAAAGAAGATATTGGTAAAATCATTGCTCCGGGGAACTTTTCTCTTTGTATTACATGTTATTGATAGCAATACAAAGAGAAAAGTTCAATGTTAAACAGGACTTTGTCTTGGGCTTTATTTTTTTGTTAAAAGAATTTAAGGCTTGATTCAGCTATTTTTTGGTCTTTGAATGAAAATCATTGAAATATTATTTTTATGATTTGAACCTTCTTTTTTTTTTTTGGTTATTGCTATTTTTTCATTATCTTAGTGAAAAATCAAGTCATTTAGCTACCAATAAATACCTAATCGAATACCTTTAGTGTGAAATTATTATCTTCCCCGGAGCCAAAGGTGGCATGTGCCAACCCCACCCCCATGTACCTCCACCACTGGTTTAACCGGCATACCATTCCAAAAATATGTTAGGATGACTGATGAGATTTTCTCATAGTCTTATAAATTCAAAAGAATATTATTCAAGCTAACAGAGTTCCGCAATGTAATTGAATTTTTTAAAGTTTTATGCGTAATTCTATAAGCTAACTAGACAAAAAAAAAAAAAAGAGTAAAGTAGTTATTGTCATGAATGTGAAATTAAAACATTTAGACTATCGACAATAGAGATGGAGAGAAAATATAGAGCATGATACTTGCACCAATAGATTATTCTGTTTCTCTTTCTTTTTTTTCAATTTTTTTGTTATGATTGTGAGCATTATTTGATGTAATGTGTTAAGTGTTCAAATATGAATTATTTAGATTGATAGGTTGTAATTGGATTGTGACTGAGTATTCAATTGGTTTTAGATTGAGTGTTCAATTCTTTTTGTACTAGGTGTTCAAGTTTATAAGAATTTAGGTGTTCCTTGATATTTAGGATAGGTGTTCAGAGAAAAACTAGTCCATAATTTTTACATGTATTTTAAGCAAATTTTTTTCTTGAATGTCCATTCACTACTACAAAATGGCATAAAGATCACGGTCCAAAAATTAAGAAAATCTCATTTTTTGTACAAATGTAATACTAATATATTATGGACAATAGTTTTAATCTCAGTTATTTAAAAAGTGAGATTGTAACTTAAAAAATAGATATCGTTTTCGAAAAATTGAGTTTGTATATGAAGGAATTTATCTCATTTTGAAACAACTAAGATAAAAAGAACCTTTAATCTCAGTCATCTAAAACTAAGATCGTAAGTTAGAAAATACATCACGTTTTTTGATTTGGACTGAGATAAAAACTCTTATATAGAAAAAGGTGAAAACCGTTTACCCCTTAATCGACTTCGCACACGATACCCCTAAATAAAGTTCCTGATCGACTTCTAAAATTCCATCTTCTAAACTCTTTGCTCAAAACTCCGATTGAGATAATTCAAATTGAGTTTGAACAATAACACAAAAGGCTACAACTTTCATGTTTATCAAAATTGCTAATTTTAATGTTTAAGCGTTCAAAATATATTTTAATGTTAAACGCATATGTTATTGTTTATACCTGTTTTTTGCACCCCGGATCGGGCTAGCCATGATTGGCCATTTAATTAATTCTTTGATTAAATTGGGTCGAAGCTATGTAGTTGATTGGTTGTTTAATGTATTGGGCCATGGGTTATGTGTTACATTTGGGCCCAAGAAACACGCAGTTCATATGAAGAGCACGGCCCATGATTTTTTGGGAAGGTAGCCCACGGTTGGGCCCATGAAGCAAGGAGCAGATCTGGCCCATGAGGTGCAGCCCACGTTTTTAGTGGTTTGGTTGCTACCAAGGTGGTTATTTCCCTCCAAAATCAAAGACCAATTGACTTGGTCAATTGGCCATGTATCAAGCTAGCACAAAGAGGGAGTAGTGGGGAGTTATTGCCACATCACCCATGATCTACCAACTGCCAGAAAACTACCCATGATTTTGCATGCATGAAAGGAGGAAGCATCATGGGACACATGTCAGCTTGTGGTGCAAAGCTGAATTCGAATTCAGGCCTGAATCAGCTTACTGTTGTGCTTATAAATACAAGTTCACAAGATGAAAAACAGGTCCAACACCAATCAAAGCTCAACGCTTACAAATACTTTCCTACTTTTAGCAAAGTAGCATATCGAGTACCTCGTGCTCAAATCCCATTCGAACACACTTTCTTTAAGTAGTTTGCGTCCATTCGAACTCACTTCTTCAAGTAGTTTGAGTCCATTCGAACTCACTTCTTCAAATAGTTTGAATTTATCTTTTTCTTGAATTACTTTATTATCCTGGTGTAATAAAGTTTACATTTTTACATTTTCCTTTTTACGCATTTCCTATACGACTAGAAAATTTTTAAGTCCACAACCGTGTGGCAAACCACGAACCTCATTGTGATCTTTAACCTTTGGGTCACACACAATCGCTTACATATTAGAAGTCAAGATTCACGGGAATCTTCATCAAAAGTTAGGCGCTATAAGTCTTGGCACGCCCGCGCACCAGGCATATATTCACGCCTTTGCCAAAAACGAGAGTTTTCATTTGCACGCCCAGTGGGACCCTAGTCGTTTCAAAGGGTATTACGCTGATTCATTCGCATGTCAATTCGGTACGTTGAATTGGATGTTGAGATTCGGTGATGTAAAGAAGAAATTCGTTGGTGCGACGATAAGGTCGACGAACTTGAAAATGAAATCTATCGCCTTGATTGTGAGAGGCGTCGACTCGATCCTATGGAGGATTGGTTTCTTGACACACAAAATCGCTACAACGATGAAATTCGAGGGCTTAAAGATGAAATTGACAAACTTGAAAAGGAAGATCGCCAATTACGCTATGAGGTAAACAGTCTCTTTAGTGCCAAGTCACGTGGCTATTCAAGCATTATGTATTCAGCCCTGCCCGAACAGCATGAATTCCAAAATGGTGGGTTGATGATCCTTCTACTCAAACCTTAGAGGGCCAAGTTAAAGAAAATATAGGCATTCAGTTTTGTACTATTGCATCCAATGAAGGACTCCCACAGGAATTCATTGATCCTTGGGATGAATGTTTCCGTAAGGTTAAAGAATGTCTTAGCAACACCAAAAGGCCCTCGAAGACATGAAGTCAACTCCAACTCTTACTCCACCACTGGTATCACAATTTAGCACTTTAGGCCAAACTTCATGCCTGAATGTGTCTAAACAGGCTTCTAGCAAGCACTCCAGGTCTCCAGGCTTCTCTCAGTCATTAACTTTTAAAAGGCCTACACTCGGGGGGCAAAGAGGCCAAGGAATTGAACTCGGGGGGCAAGAGTCTCAACAAGCTTCCAAGAAGCACACCAGGTGTGAGAGCCCTCACGTTAAAAATAATTAGTACGATGATAATTCGTC
>BPLS01026977.1:0-33220 GCA_019656275.1 Rhododendron kiyosumense
TTTCCTGTGCAGGCTTGATCTGAGCCATTTCCTCTTTAGGGTTCCGTCAGGGAAATCACGCCACCACAGGAAGGTTGGTGTGCAATTATTAGAAGGCAAGGGTACTGGTACTGATGTTGTCTCGTCAAAGGGAAGAAACTTCTTTATAGACATAGAGTTTTCAATTTCAACTGTATAAAAGGCCCTAGGGAGACTTTTTTAAAGGGATACCTCTTTTTTTTCTTTTTAATTTTTAATAAATTACGTACTATATATATTTTCCTCAATCTGTCAGACCGCTTTTTCACTATCTCTTCTAAAGCAAATTAGTGTTAGTGAGGGCTTTAATTGTCTTTTATGACATTCGACATCGCACCCGTAAGTCTGTTTTTAGAGCGGTCGCAAGGAGTGACATCATGTAACCAAATCCATTGGAGACTCCGGACCCAACAATTCCTCCCTTAAGATGACGCTCCCACGACTTGAACTCATGACTTCCTGACCCTTATACTACTTATCGGACTGCTTTCCTCTAGCTCTCCTAAAACCAATTGGTGTTAATGAGAGCTTTAATTGAGACTTTTACGTTATTCAACATCATACCCACAAGTGTTTTTAGAGCGGTCGCAAGAAGTGATATTGTGTAACCAAATTCATGGGGCACTCCAAGCCCAACACAATCCAATGTCTTCGCGTATTATTGATTTTTCTATTTAAATTTCTCCTTATTTATTATATGATTTGTTTTAGATTGGGGAAGGCCAAATGTCCATTTCCATTCCTTGCCATTGGGTTCGGATTGCAAATTTACACCGCGATTCATGGAAGACAATGAAAGCGTAACAGAAACTGTACGAAAACAAATAATTGAAAATTAAGAAAGCTAAACCATCATATTTCACATATCAAAATATTTGTGTTAATCAAAAGACTCATATTCTGCGGATCAAAAAAAAAAAAGACTCATATTCTTATTGGTCGCCCATTTCCACTGAATGAAACACGTAAAGAGAAACGTTTGTGATATTAATCCAGACGGTCTATCAAAATTTCCCTTTCCCGGCGATGCTAAATTGATGTTTTTCGGATTCACGAAATTAATGTTGCCAAAAAAAAAAAACCGGCTTTTAGAAGTTTTCATTTCAAATTGAAACACCTACCATTTTGAATTTAAAAAATGTGTCAGCTATACATCTCGGTACTTTTGTAGTCTTTTTCATGAAGAGATTTTTAGGAATTGGATCATTTCTGGTCCTTAATCTGAATTGGACAGAACAATCCAAATTTTGAATCTTCCATTATAGCAATTAATGGTTTGGAATCGCTTAGATACTCTTACTGGTGACCAAATCCGAACCGAACCCACATTTCTAAATCACTTTGTTAAACGAAAATGTAAATGGTCCTCTCACAAGTCTCAACTTTGACACACCTCAGGGGGGCCAGTGGTTTGGGCGTATATCCTGGCTTTGAAAGTACCCCAATATTTTTTAAGGTTTGAGGTTCAATTTCCTACCAGGTGAGTATCCTGAAGTAAGTGGGGGGCTATAATTGATGTGACCTCACTAGCTCTCTAGAGGTTTGGGTTGCACAATCAAATCTATTTAGTGACCTGACTGTAGTACTGAACCTCCGTTTTAAAAAAAAACAAAAGGTCTCAACCTTGACATGACAACGAATGTGCAGCCCAATCCCATGGTGAAGGAACCTAAGCCAATCTAGCAAACTTCGCATATGATAGCCTTGCTGTAAATGGGATATATTGGTATACAAGTCACTATAACAATGTCAAGTTAACAGAAGAAGCTAGAATCTCGGGAGACAAAAGAAGTTGATTAAAACACAAGCCTGAAAAAGGACACCAGCCTGAGAAATGTTTGGCAGTTTATATGCAGAAGTATTAGGATGAGTTTCAAAAACCCAGATGAGAGGGAAAGACAGATGCAAAGTTGATGACAGAGACAGACCTGGGCCTGGGCCTTGGAAGGTGGAGTAAGGTTTGAGTACGCTATTATGTCATGTGACTCTCGTAAGACGCAAAGGGGACCCAACCCGGTAGAGAAAAATTTTACACCGACCCTCGGTGTATAAGGGAGGGTCCGCCTAACCAATTAAAACAAGACAGCTCAGCTTTTGAGTAGGGACAATTGGCATTGTTTTTTAAAAATTTAGGATCTTATTGAGCAGAAACCTGATTATAAGAGTTTTAGAGACAAAATTTAATTGACACTTTAGAATAGTATGATCAAAATAATAAGATCTTTGCATCGGTTCAAGGGTCCCTGCGAGGAATAGTATGATCCGAGCCGCTCAAAGTAATCAGAACGTAATTTTAAGGGTCCACGTGAGAAATCAACAAAAAAAAAGACCGGGAAGAGCTTCATCCGAGCAGTTTTCATTGAACGGTTCAAAAAAAACTACTCGGATGAAGCCCTTCCCGGTCAATTTTTTTGCTGATTTCTTGCATGAACCTTTAAAATCACGTTCTGCATATATTGAACGGTTCGGATTTTTAAAATTTGATCGGAAAATGAAAGTCCCGCATTTTAATAAAATGTGAGATCCCTCACTTGAAAATTCCTCTCTCTCTCTCTCTCTATATATATATAGTCTACAAAAATTAAGGACTCCAATTTTTAATCCATTTGAATCGATACAAAGATCTTATTATTCTGATCATATTATTCTAACCGATTATAATTAATTTTTATCTCTAGGGCTTTAATAATTAAATATCTGCTCTTTTGTTTGGGACCCTATGGAGCAAAAATTTGATTATGAGAGCCCTAGAGACAACAATTAATTATGACATTTTAAAATAATATAATCAGAATAATAAAATTTTCGCACTGGTTCAAATGGATTAAAAATTGGAGGGCTTAATTTTTTTAGATTGTTTATATATTAAAAATATAGTTAAAAACTTAAGTGCTCCAATTATCAATCCGTTTGAACCGGTGCGAAGATCTTGTTATTCTAATCATATTATTCTAAATTGTCATAATTAAATTTTGTTTCTAAAGCTCTCATAATTAAGTTTCTGCTCCATAGGATCCTAAATTTAAAAACAAATTACCGATTGTCCCTGCTCAAAGCTGAGCAAAAGCTGAGCTGTCTTGTTTTAATTGGTTGGGTGGACCCTCCCTTATACACGAAGGGTCCGTGTAAAATTTATTCTCAACCCTGTAATGTTGATGATATGAGTCGTTCATTATGAGGACCTCTATCTGTAAATCATCCATGACAACAATGATCAGACACCATAAGGCCAGATGTATCAATTTTATCTTAAGAGAAATGGACGGTTAAAGTTTGACCATATAACTTAATTAAGAGAAATTGTGATTCGTTCCGAAATTAAGATGATATTTCAATGAGTGATTTGCAACATATAGCGACTTACAAAATGAATGGCTCAAATAATCATCATGAGACCGTGGCGGGTCTAATTTTCCATCACTTGCAAAATCACATGAGGGATCATTACGTATGAGAATCTTGATCGGGCTGGGTGACTATCACCCTAAACTCAAGAGAAACGACCATTATCCAATTGTAGATAGATGAGCCCACTCAATACTTCTATCGCTCCATCCCTTAGAAAACTTGTTGCTGTTTGGGCCCATCGAACTACTCCCTCTGTCCCAATTTGTTTGTCTTTTTTTCAAAATACATGTCTTTCAAAAATATACTTATATCTTACATTTTATAATGTTTTTTATGATTTTGAAAATTTTGTATAATAAAACTAATTGAGATCTATCAAAATCCATATTGCATATTAAAAACATTACGAATTGATAATTAAGGCTAATTCTTTGAGAGGTCAAACGCTCTCAAAAAGTCAAAAAGAAAACAAACAAACCGGGACGGTGGGAGTATGTACTAGCATTCTAATACCTGAAAACAATTCAAAGTGGTGTCTTATGGTGCCTCTGGTCGCAAAGAGCTAAACAGCAACAAGTTCTCAGGGGGATGGAGCGATAAAAGTATTGAGTGGTGTAAGTGCCTCTGGTCGCAAAGAGCCAAACAACAATAGGTTCTCTAGAAATGGAGCAATAGAAGTATTGAGAGGCGTAAGTCACCACTTTGAATTGTAATCAGGTATCAAAATGCTAGTACATGGTCTGATGGTTTGGTTTCGCTCAGATCCTCTTACTGGTGAGCAAATCCTAACCATCGACTATACCAGTGGTCTAGATTTGGACTGAGCCGTCATGTCCAAAATTATTGGACAGATCTCCGAACCCAAATTTCTAAATCACTTTGTAAAACAAAAATGTAAATGGTCCTCTAAAGTCTCAACCTTGATACACACCCAGGGGTTGCCCCAGTGGTTCGAGCGGACATCCAGGCTTTGGAAGTACTCTTCAAGGTCTGGGTTCGATTTCCTACCGGCTAAGTACCCTGAAGTAAGTAGGGGGCTGTGATTGGTGTGACCACGCCATCTCCCCCAGAGGTTTATGTTTGTGCAGTCGAATCCGTTTAGTGGCCTGATTGTAGGGCTGTTCTTAATTCGCTACCAAAAAATAAAAAATAAAAAATTGTCAACCTTGACATGAAAATGAATGTGCAGCCCAATCCCACGGTGAAGGGACCTAAGCCAATCTTGCAAACTTCACATATGATATAGCCTAGGCCCTAGCTGCAAATGGGATATTGGTACGTATACAAGTCACTATAACAATGTCAAGTTAACAAAAGAAGCTGGAATCTGGGGAGACAAAAGAAGTTGATTATAACAAGCTTGAAAAAGCACACCAGCCTGAGAAATGTTTGGCAGTTTATATTTAGAAGTATTAGGATGAGTTTCAAAAACTCAGATGAAAGGGAAAGACAGATGAAAAGCTGAGGACAGGGACAGACCTGGGCTTGGGTGTGGTGGGTGGAGTAAGGTTTGAGTACGGTATTATCTCATGTGACAATTCCTTATGTGACTCTTGTAAGACGCAAAGGGGATCCAACCCGGTAATGTTGATGATATGAGTCGATCATTATGAAGACCTCTATCTTTAAATAACCCATGACAACAATCACACCGTAAAGCCTAATCATATCAATTTTATCTAAAGAGAAATGGATGGTTAAAGTTTGACCGTATAATTCACTTAAGAAAAATTGTGGTTCGTTCAAATAGCTAATGTTCGATCTCCGATTAAGTTGATATTTCAATGATTGATTTGCAACAAATCGCAACCTACAAAATGAACGACTCAAATCACCATGAGACCGTGGTAGGTCCAATTTTTCGTCACTTGCAAAATCACATGAGGGATCATTACGTATGAGAATCTTGATTGGGCTAGGTGACTATAACCCTAAACTCCAGAGAAACGACTATTATCCAATATTATATAGATGGACTCACTCAATAGTACTTCTATTGCTCCATCCCTTGGAGAACCTGTTGCTGTTTGCGCACATCAAACTATGTATTAACATTCCGATACCTAATTATAATTCAGAGTGGCGACTTACGGAGCCTTTGGTTGCAAAGAGCCAAACAGCAATAGATTCTGTTGGATTAACTGCTATAAAAACAAGAACGGATTATCTCGAAAAATTTTGCTATTAAAAACATAATACCAATTGTAGAACAATATCTGGGTTGAGTCGCGGATTAGGTCGCTTTCTTTAAGACGTTTCGTGGCTCTGCCCAGATTGTGCAAGTAGTTCGTTAATGCCCCACCGTCCCCAGGATAAATCAGCCCAGAATTCACCACCTCTGCTTGGCTTTCTCTGAACGGGAGAAAACCGAAAACAAAACACACAATTGACCTATTGCTCGAACTCAGAAAACGTTTTTGGGGTGGAAGAGAGAACTGTTTTTTTTTCTGTGTCTAAAACCAATTCCGAAATGTTGTAATTATAGGCGAGGGTTGGACTTGATTTTTTTGGAAACAAAAAATCAAATCGGTTTGATTTAGCACATGATTTTATTCAATCCGAAAATCATTTCTTAATCAGATCCCGCTGATTAAGCACACATATTTTTCTTAATCAAATCAAATCACAATTGCTTTGATTAATCAGTTTTCCATTTCAAAAGATTTGAAAATAAAAAACGTGATTCAAATCTATACTAGTATGTGCAGTGCGCGAGGCTCAAATCCCGGATTTGCACCCCCCCGCGCAAAAAAACCCGTGATGCGCAACCTATTAAGTAGTTTTCAAATCAATTTTCCAAATTGCCGCATATTTTTCAAATCGCGTGAAACCTCTCCACAGACCCTTCTTCACAAACCTGTTTGTGTATAAACTCATTTAAAGTAGATAGAAGTCTTGTGGCTAGGCAATGTGGGACTAGTGAAAAACTCAATGTTTTACAAATACACACCCAATGTTCCAACAGATTCTCTAGGGGATGGAGCGATAGAAGTATTGGGTTCCGTTCCAATGAGCCAAATAGCAACAGATTCTTTAGGGGATCGAGCTATAGAAGTATTGAGAGGCGTAAGTCACTACTCTGAATTGTAATCAGGTATCGAAATGCTAGTACATGGTCTGATAGTTGGACATGCAGGTAAATGCAATGAGCTTAAAGGCCCCCATCTCAAAAGAAAGCACCAGATGGTACACATAAACTTGTCCATACATATCATACATGTCTAATGTTCCAATCTATCAAATCAAGAGACTCATTCTGAGGATGTCTGCGTTCTCCATTGATGATCGGTTTTGCCATTGTAGGCTTGTAAGACAACGAAAAAATGTTAAATAGCCAAACAGTTTCTCTTGCCAAATCTAAAATATAACATGGCCATAAAATACTCGATGATTTGAGTTTTTAAGAAAATGTTCTTCCTGTTTATTCTATTCCTTCCAAAACAACCATACTCTTCGTACGTAGTAGCGCATAAACCTTTCACTTTCGGACAAGTATAAGTTGTGTTCACTTGTAGTGGGGGTGCACTACATGGTGTAGTGCGCCATTTCAGTCGTCTATCTCGGCAATGATTGGTCTCGATCTCAGCTCGGCAAGAGGCGGCTCAGATTTGCAGGGACCGAGGCAAAATTTGGACCATTAATTGCCGAATGGACGGTTCGTATGCCGCACTATACCTTGTAGTGGTAGTGCACCCTTTGCATTGTAGGGTTTCCAATCACCAACATTATCTTACATCAGTGGAGGGTTGGACGAGAATTTGTTTGTTAACCCCCAAAGGGAGTTCGACTCCTTTTCATGAACTCGAACCCAGACTTTACCCTTGAAAAACAGTACCCACACATTCAAAATGCCAAAAATAGATACGGACTCTACAAAAAAAAAAAAAAAATCCTTGAATTGTAATTATATGTCATCAAAATTTAATACATCTTCCTCATGTGATTGATTGATTTTCCTATAACAATCATCATGGTTCGAGACATGGGGCGGTGACAGTGGTGTCGTTCTATTTCATTTCATCATGGTAAGTGCAAAAAAATCCTAGATACTTTGATGGATCGACGAACAAACGAGTCGGGGCGATTTCCTCTCCAAAAATTTAATAAAATTTCTTTCAAAGTATTTGTAGTAGTTTTTTTTTTCTTCGGAGCTATCGATGTTGTAAATGCTATTACGCACATTCGGCAGCCGTTTCAACTCTTCGACCGTCCGAAGTTCTGTTTTTTAATCTATTACCTGCACGTCTAAGAATTTCTTGAAAAATTAATGACTCTCTTCTAAGATTGTATGCATCTATAAAAAAATCTAACCCTATATTCTATATGTTGCATTCTTTTTACATGACATAACACTGACATTCGTCACTAATTAATCCTTTATCAGATGAGTTAGAAGTGTAAACAATTCTCATCTTACTATAGGCTGACCCAAACATGATCCCATACAATATTTGTCGTACAAAGTGGGGTGTAAGCGAGCAGAGATTTAGGGTGTTCGAGCTCGACTCATTTCAAAATTCAGGCTTGATTTGAGTACTGAACCTTTACCAGGACTCCATAAGTGAGTCGGTGATGCCGCGTACGTAGAAACGTGCATGCAAAAGAAGAGGATCTCCCGTCACGTACGAAGAGAACTCTTGTGCAAGTCTGTTGAATCTAAGTATTACTACAATCATAGAAAAACAAGTTTTTTTTTTAACCCATAGTTATTAGTTGCTGGGGGAGAAGGAGTATTATTTTAAAGAAAAATAGGAAAATTGTGAGTAGAGTATATAATATATATGAACGTAAATGGAGGGAGAGAGAGAATAATTCAGAAAAGCTAAAGGAACCGATGGTTCCCATACCGACAGGGTATCGACGGTCACACGGAACAAAAATGGGAAGATTTGATCGAACACTTGCACTTATTCGGATTGAATAGATTTCATGCGATACCCACCCGATTTTTTTAACGGCTCAAATTTTTCGTGTGAAACTCCTAGTAGGCCCCGTGTGACCGTGGGTACCTATAGCACACCGCAGAATAATTCACGAAGATGACCATAATGTGGGAGTGGGAAGGTGACAAGGTTGGTGTGCAATTATTAGAAGGCAAGGGGTACTGCTACTGAATCACTGATGTTGTCTCTTCAAAGGGAAGAAACTTCTTTATAGACATAGAGTTTTCATTTCAACTGTATAGAAGGCCCTAGTGAGACTTTTTTAAAGGGATACCTCCTCCTCTCCTTCTTCTTCTTCTTCTTATAATAATAATAATAATAATAATAATAATAATAAATTATTATATTTATTTTCCTCAATCCAATGTCTTTGCATATTGTTTTTTCTATTTAAATTTCTCCTTATTTGTTGATTTGTTTTAGATTAATTGGGGAAGGCCAAATGTCCATTTCCATTCCTTTCTATTGGGTTTGGATGTATTGTAAATTTACACCGTGATTCATGGAAGACAATGAAAGCGTAACAGAAACTGTACGAAAACAAATAACTAAAAATTAAGAAAGTTAAACCATCATATTTCACATATCAAAAGACTTGTACATGTTAATCAAAAGACTCATATTCTTATCGTTCGCCCATTTCCACTTAATGAAACACGTAAAGAGAAACGATTGTGACATTAATCCAGATGGTCTATCAAAATTTCCTTTTCTCGGCGATACTAAATTGATGTTTTTCGGATTCACGAAATTAATGTTGCCAAAAATTTTAAAAAAACACCGGCTTTTAGAAGTTTTCATTTCAACTTGAAACACCTACTATTTTGAATTTAAAAAATGTGTCTGCTATACATCTTGGTACTTTTGTAGTTATTTTCATGAAGAGATTTTTAGGAATTGGATCATTTCCGATCCTTAATTTGAATTGGACAGAACAATCCAAATTTTGGATCTTCCATTGTAGCAATTAATGGTTTGGATTTGCTCAAATCCTCTTATTGGTGAGCAAATTCTAACCATTGACTATACTAGTGGTCTAGATTTGAATTGTGTCGTCAAATCCAAAACTAATAGAGAGAATCCAAATCCACATTTCTAAATCACTTTGGAAAACAAAAATGTAAATGGTCCTCTCAATTCTCAACCTTCACACACACACTCAGGGGTTGCCCCAGTGGTTCGGACGGATATCCAGACTTTAGGAGTACTCTTCAAGGTTTGGAGTTCGATTCCCTATCAAGTGAGTACCCTAAAGTAAGGGGGGGGCCGTGATTGATGTGACTACGCCAGCTCCGCCAGAGATTTGTGTTTACGCAGTCGGATTTGTTTACTGCCCTGTCTTTAGGGCTGTTCTTTCGTTACTACAAAATAAATAATAAAAAATTCTGAACCTTGACATGACAATGAATGTGCAGCCCAATCTCATGGTGAAGGAACCTAAGCCAATCTTGCAAACTTCACATATGATAGCCAAGGCCCTAGCTGCAAATGGGATATTGGTATACAAGTCACTATAACAATGTCAAGTTAACAGAAGAAGCTAGAATCTCGGGAGACAAAAGAAGTTGATTAAACAACCATTCTGCACACACAGCAAATCTGTGCACAGATTTTGTTGTGGGGCCCACCACGGGTCTCACATAAATCATCCGAGCCATTCATTAAATGTAAAACATTTTTTCAAGGACCCCCGTAAAAACTAAGCTCAATCCAATACCTATAGGTGCTTCATCCAACCATCTAACTTTTCATTCAGATTTTCAGATAATGAAAAGTTATATGGTTGGATCGAATACCTATAGGTATCGGATTAATCTTATTTTTTACGGGGACCCTTGAAAAAATATTTTACATTTAATGAACGGCTCAGATGATTTGTGTGGGACCCGTGGTGGGCCCCACAACAAAATCTGTGCACAATCTGTGCACAGATCTGCTGTATGGGTAGACTTTCTGTTGATTAAAACACAAGCCTGAAAAAGGACACCAGCCTGAGAAATGTTTGGCAGTTTATATTCAGAAGTATTAGGATGAGTTTCAAAAACTCAGATGAATGGGAAAGACAGATGAACAGCCGAGGACACGGACAGACCTGGGCCTAGGTGTGGTGGGTGGTGTAAGGTTTGAGTACGGTATTATCTCATGTGACAATCCCTCATGTGACTCTCATAATTACGACACAAAGGGGATCCAACCCGATAATGTTGATGATATGAGTGGTTCATTATGAAGACCTCTATCTGTAAATCATCCATGACAACAATCAGGTTGATCAAACACCGTAAAGCCTAATCGTATCAATTATGTTTAAAGGGAAATGGACGGTTAGAGTTTGACTCTATAATTCACTTAAGAAAAATTGTGATTCGTTCGAGTAGCTGATGTTCGATCTCTGATTAAGCTGATATTTCAATGAGTGATTTGCAGCATATCGCAACCTACAAAATGAACGGCTCAAATCATCATGAGACTGTGGTAGGTCCAATTTTCCGTCACTTGCAAAATCACATGAGGGATCATTACGTTTGAGAATCTTGATTGGACTAGGTGACTATCACCCTAAACTCTAGAGAAACGACTATTATATATCCAATAGTATATAGATGGACTCACTCAATAGTACTTCTATTGCTTCATCACCTAGAGAACCTGTTGCTGTTTGGGCACATCAGACTATGTACTAGCATTCTGATACCTGATTACAATTCAGAGTGGCGACTTACGGAGCCTCTAGTGGCAAAGAGGCAAATAGCAACTGGTTCTCTAGGGGATGGAGCAATAGAAGTATTGGGCTCTGTTGGCAAAGAGCCAATAACAACAAGTTCTCTGGGGGATGGAGCTATAGAAGTATTAAGAGGCGTTAGTCACCACTCTGAATTGTAATTAGGTATTGGAATGCTAGTACATGGTCTGATGGTTGGAAATGCAGATAAATCCACTGAGCTTAAAGGTCCCCATCTCAAAAGAAAGCACCGGATGGTATTGGTACACATAAACTTGTCCATACACATCATACATGTCTAATGTTCGAATCTATCAAATCAAGAGACTCATTCTGAGGATGTCTACATTCTCCATTGATGATCAGTTTTGCCATTGTAGGCTTGCAAGACAACGAAAAAGAGAGGCATATATCACATGTCCTAGTTCCCTTGCAATATGCCCCCGAAACACCAAATATAGACGGATTTTACCAAAATTCCAAATTAATATATGCTCTTATGTGTACACATTGCCTACACGCCTTGTTCGTATCGAACCATGGTGAGTTTGAGGAGAATTCTCCAATTAGCTAACGCGTATTGTGGTAGACAATTAGAGCCAAGAACTTCCAGTTGAGTCATTGTGGTACCGACGGAAGACTGACTCGAATCTGGATCCGATTTGGTTGTGTTGGATTGGTTCTAATTCTCGAGTTGTTTTCTTTGGAATGCTATCTTGGACCCTGGTACTCACCACACATGCTCGAGACTTTCAATATTCCTCATGGAACATTGCATGTAATGTTATTTAAGTGTGTGTGAGTGGTTCGGCTAAAGGGAGCAAGAGAGGGGGAAAACTTGTTTGTAAAAATGGTGCGCAAGTGTTAAGCAAAGCTTGGGTGATCAGAGTGTGTTCTTGTATGAGCGAGCGTATAAGAAGCTGGATATTGGTTTTTCAAAACTAATTAAAGTGTACCTATACAAATTACTCTCCTAGCTAGTGAAAGAACGGGATTCTCTCCATGGGGTAGGCATGCAATTACCGAACTACATAGTAAATCTTATTTTCTCTCTCCATTTTGTTTTTCATCGTACTTTCATTGGTTGAGATTGTGATTGTGTTCGAATCTTAGTGCTTGGGGGCTTCCGTGTTTCCTCCCAATAGAGTCGGTTTTCTGAAATCTCGAGCACATGTTATTTCAAATGAGGTCCAAGCTGCAAAAGGCATACAAGTCACTAAGCAATGTCAAATTAAGGAGTAAAATTTATCGGTGCCGAGAAAAATAGCAAAAGGCTGAACCAGTAAAAGGCAAAACGCGTGGTCGGAAGCAACGTATTCAGAACAAGTGAGGGTAGTATTAGTCACAACGATCTTTCAAAAATGTCCCACACTCGTGCTATCGATCCTCGCTCTTGCGAATTTTAGTAGCTTGAGACGTGTTTCAAAAACGCTTTCACGCTCGCACTCCCACTCATGCGAGAAAATTATGTGACTTATGGTACTACTACATATAGTTTGGTTGCAGGCATGAGCAGCCCAACAACTAAGCAGTTGATGCCACCACCTTAGGCCCTCGAGGTCTTCAATTTCTATGATCGATCAGTCTTGAGGTTCTAAACACATTAACCATATCCAAAAGACCCAGGCGGCAAAAGAACAGTTGCATTGTTGAAACAACAAAAGCAGGCCCAGAAGGCCTTAGTTTGCAATTTTTACTTGGGCCTATGATGGGCCTAAAACCTTACTTTAGCCATTTTGCCTTATGAAAGTCTATGAATTAGTACAAATATTTTTTATTGAGATCCAACCCCAATTTTTCTCTTCGTAGAGGCCCAGGGATTTTGTGTTGGAGGCCCAGGGAGGTAAGGGCGGATGAGGAGAATTGTTTAGGGCTGCCATTGATGTAAAGGAAATACATTTATCATCTTTATGATAAATTTATCATATTTTCTTATAATTTTCCCGTAGTTTATTAAAATAGATTTAGTTATTAACTAAAGCGGGGCTTGTTCATCCGAACAATGCTGTGGGTGGTCCAAACTAGAGTTGCTGGGAGCTGTTGGAACGTGTTAGAGTTGCTTTTCTGGACCACCGTATTCTTGGTCCGAACTAGCTAGACATGTTGGTTGCTTGGTTTTGCTTTGTTGAGTGCTAGTTCGGACCAGACTTTAGGTAGTTCGGACCAAGCATATGTCGCGAAGGTGATTTTTGCTCTATTTGCCTCTTCCCACACATCGGTTTCTCCACTTCGCTCTCCCACGTCTCTAACATTCTCCAATTAACATGTTTTTACGCTCGTTGAGTCCCAAGGCCTACTAATACCAAAACTAACAAAAAAAACACATCAAATAACCACGCTAAGAAACACCCAAAGCATAAATAAAATGGATTAGATAGTGTTTTTCAGCACTTATCATATTCTCCACACAATTGTCAAATTTTTTGCGGCTAACATTCCTCTTATTTCCCTAATTTCGTACAAATCTCCTTTTTTTTCTCCGTTCTTTTTTGTAACCATTGGCAGCATAATCAATATACATTTGCTTTTTGGAACTATTTTTTTTATTAATGTACCTATGGTTTTTTATTATTGTCAAAAGGATGGGAGGGGACAACCAGCGTAGCAACTCTCCTTGGGCGTGACCATAAGGGCTCCCCACCCGCAATGGAATGTCTTGTTCGAGCCATAGCTATCATCCGGAAGGACAGACCGTCACCACGGCACCACTTTAGTGCACAGCTAGCGAAAAAGCCCCCATTAGTCCACAGACAGATTTCGAGCGCCTGTCGAGACTCGGACCTCTGACTTCGTTAAAGGAAGTAGTGGCCCTCACCGTGGGCTACCAGCTCAATGGTTAATGTACTTGTGGTTGACCTTGTGCTTTTTTTTTTTTTTTTTGATCGGCATTGACCTTGTGCTTTTAGTGAAATTGAATAGATTCTCCCCAAAAAAAAAAAACAAAGAGAGAAGAAATCGAACAGGATAGAATCACTCCTCATTTCATCTCAAATTGATTATCCATCTTTAATTGTGATAACGACCAGCGAGTAACGGCACAGCAGAAAACCCCACATTTATTTATGAGAATCTGCAAGATGTTAGTTTTCTTCAAATCTTGAAAAACATTTGGATTGGCCTCTGGTGACTGTGTGGTTCATCGGTTTCCACGACCACCTCATAGGATTATCCCAATTGCATGTCCATCTCAATTCTCCTAGCTTTGACCCTTTCACTCTCTCTCCTCTCTCAGACACAGGCAAACCCATACGAACCCATGTTCCAATTTGAGTGAATTGAGCTCCCTTCGTCTTCTCCTTTTGTTCACCCTCTAGTTACACTCGCCAATGGCGTCTATGTCTCGATTTATTGCCAAAGATTGTAGATTGCAGCCTTGTGATGCTGTTTACAGACCAAGTAGTTGCTTATCTTCAAGGAGGCTTCAAACCCAATTGGGTATGTATCAATCTTGAATTGTCTCACTCTTTTGGCTTGTGGATATTGCTTATTAGTTTGTTTTGGCACATGGGTTCTTTTCATTTTGCCTTCTTATGTTTAGTTGTGTACAATTAGTTGAATTGTTTCACTCTTTTCGCTTGTGGGTATTGCTTATATGCTTGTTTTCATCGGTTGGTTCTTTTCATTTTGCCTTCGAAATGCTCTAATTGACGTACTTTTGCTTTTTAAGTTGGTATGATTCTGGTTAAGGCTTCTTTCTTCTCTCATGCTGATGTGCTACAGGTATAGCAACCCACGTACAGCAGCCGCGTACAGATCTATTTTGTGCTCATTTCGGGTCCCACAAAAATGATTAGAGCCGCTCATTTTGTTCAAAATATATTGTTTAGGGTCTCTGTAAAAAATCATCTCAATCCGATCCCGGCTGGGGCGGTTACGAATCATCCAACTTTGCTTCAGAAATTTAGGCCAAATTATGAAGCAAAGTTGTATGATTCGTAAATTCCTTTACCGATATTGGATTGAGAAGATTTTTTACAGAGACCCTAAACAATATATTTTGAATAAAATGAGCGACTCCGATCATTTTTTGGGACCCAAGACAGGTACAAAATGGGTGGTCTGTGCGCGGCTGCTGTACGGGGTTTGCTGTACCCCTAGAACTGGTGTGGATGTCAACTTTCAGATTTTAGAGGTACATTTGGTTTGCCTGAAAATGGAAAGGGTTGTTTGGCAATTCACACAAAACCAAGGAATTCGATTGTTGCTCTTTCGGCTCCTACTTCAATGCTCCAACCTTCAAGGTATGTTTTGCTACAACGTTCTTTTCTAGAGGAAGCTAAGGCAGATATGTTTTTGGACATGAATATATAAACTTTCCGGTAATAAATGGAAAACACATGCCTTATTAGTTTACTGTCTTCCACATTGTCATATAAAAGAAACTTGGTTGAAAGATTGTCATTATTTCTAGCAGCAGCATTATATACATAGATGACAGCAGGGTAACTCTTAGTGTGCATATATGTAACTCTTGGTGTGGAGTTGAATTAGGGAAGGGCATCTCTTGTTCCAAATCCGTCAGCTCATACTTCTAAAAGCATCTGCAATTATCGAGGGGAAAGCTTCTTTCTTTGTCCATCAACACTCAAACATTTGGCTCAAATGAGTCCCTTTCCCTATGAAGCCCCTTCAGAGTGCTGCGTGCGAATTGGAAATTTTAGTGCTTGGTTGTTTGGGCAATGTACTATCATATGATATTTTAATGATTATCAGTCGTGTAGAAATTAACTTGGGGTTTGAGTCGTAGAAAAGTAGTTTATTTTGCTTTTTTTTTTTTGAGAGCTGCGTAATCCTGTGTGTTCATATGTAGTATCTTTGAGACTTTTGTGTAATGCATTTTCTTTTTCTTTATAAATAATGGGTTCTTTAAGTCAAATTTTGGCTTGCAACAATTGTTTTGTTTCTGTTCGAAACGATTACTCAATCCATTTCCACATCGCTCATGATATATTGCTATTGGGATAACCACGAGAAATTGCCGATTGTTTGTGATTAGGCATTCTCAAGTTGTATGCAAGGCGGCAACAAATGCGTCTGGAGATATTCCAGGTAGTGCTCCAACTGGAATGACCCAATATGAGAGAATAATTGAGTTGCTGACAACTCTTTTTCCTGTGTGGGTATGCATTGCTTCAATTTTGTGCAGTATTTTGTCCATCTTTTATGTTTCTATCCTGCATACTTTAGTTTCCATTCGGATAATACTCACTGAGGGAGAGGTTGACCTTTTCAAATCTTCGTCATTTTGCAGGTCATATTGGGTACCATCATTGGCATCTATAAACCTTCTGCGGTAGCTTTATCTATCTTTTTGCTGTTATTTGATGGGTGGGAAATCCATTATTGCCTTAAAGTGCTTGACGTCTGGGTCTTTCTTACAGGTAACGTGGTTGCAAACAGATCTTTTCACTGTTGGCTTGGGTTTCCTTATGCTTTCAATGGGACTGACCTTGACTTTTGAGGATTTCAGACGATGCCTACGAAACCCATGGACTGTAAGGACAAGACGTAACTGAAAAGATTGCTTATGTTTCAGGAGACTTTGTGGTTAAACTGTTTTAAGATTGTTATTTTCCTTATCAAATATGCAGGTGGGTGTAGGATTTCTCGCGCAATATTTGGTAAAACCGATGTTAGGTTTCTTTATTGCACTGGTATGTTTTCAAACACTTGTTCTGTGTATTGTTGGAGTTGTTATCTATTCTTGCGTCCATATGGTGTTTTGTCACATTTTCTGTCTGCTATCTGGACATGGGTAATGATATGGTGCAACCAAATCAAAGGCATAGATTTTTAATTAGAGAGAAACTTCCCAAAAGGGACAAAGAGCCTAGCCCTCAAGTGTTCCACTCCCGATATAGTGCTTACAATCAAACGAGGACTACATTTAAGTTTGGGGAGTTGAACAGGAGAATTCCACCCTACCAAGTCATTCATTTTAAAAACTACTCACAACTCCTGTACTCTGCAGTGATTCCATAACTTACATCAGTTACCTCTATTTCTTACTAGCACATAACCCTCATTCCTCTCCTTATCATGTGCTTAGTGTGTGATGCATTGCTGGTTCTATGTTACTGAAACTATCATCATGAGACTGCATGCACTCACACACAACTTTAAGGGCTAGGGAGAAGCAAAGGACTATATGAGAACATGCTGAAAGTTGTCGAGTAGGTTTGCTTATGAGATTTGAACAAACGGCATTATTTTGAATTAAAAGAACTACAAATTAACACTGTGTTCGGAACTTGAGGAAAAACCTACTGTACACATGAATATTCAGAGTTTACTCATCTTTGAAGATTCTGTTAAAGCCAAAAACCTACATCAGGAAAATTATTTCATGTTTCCCATGACTTATTTTCATTTTTCTTTTGGTGTTTGTGTCAATACTGTTTTCATTTATTTGTAAACAAAAGGAGATCCATCGTGCATTGATTGACTTGGATGATGTTGATCCTCTTTCCTTTTCTCTTCACCTGGTTGCATCATATGTGCAACTAATTTCTTATTCTCCCAGTGGGTCTGCCTTTGGTGACCTTAATGGAGAATGGGTAGAAAAGCTTCCTGTCTGTTGGCTCACCATCCAAGGAAATTAACTTGAGTTGACGCTTTAAGATGCTACTTATTTATCTATTATTGCATTAGTAAACCATCCATAGGCAGCATCTTATTGCATTTTATTTTTTATTTCCTCGGCACCCATGGTACTTGTTTGTATATTTGCATACATTGTGTTGTCAGGCTTTAAAGGGAAATGAATTGTTATTGGTAAGATGTTCTATATCCTCAAATAAAATTGCTCACTCTTAATGCTGGTTTTCAGACGTTAAAACTCTCTGCACCTCTTGCAACTGGTCTTATTTTGGTTTCTTGCTGCCCTGGAGGCCAGGCATCAAATGTTGCTACGTATATTTCAAAGGGAAACGTAGCTCTCTCTGTTCTTATGACGACGTAAGCTCAATTACAACATTGTTACACGATAATTTGTCTAATGGATATGGAACAGGCTCTATACATCTGTGTTGCGCTTTGAATTGTCACATTCTACATCTGAAATGTTTCTG
Source organism: Rhododendron kiyosumense (assembly GCA_019656275.1). NCBI lineage: Eukaryota > Viridiplantae > Streptophyta > Magnoliopsida > Ericales > Ericaceae > Rhododendron > Rhododendron kiyosumense. The sequence goes on from BPLS01026977.1 coordinate 18,102, forward strand.
CAATAGTGTTGCTTATGAAGAACTTTGTTTTCTTGAAAAATGTATAGCCACTGCACACTTTGAAATATTTCTGCAACTGTACTTCTGCTTTTACATTTTGCTTCATAACGAGTTCTGCATGAACTTTTGTTTTTGGGCTTATGTTTTACTCAGTTATTCATAGTCAGGAAATGGCAATTTTATAGTAGCATTTACTAGTGTCGCTTTCATACAATAAGACTCCATTGGATTGACCATCCATTGAGGTAGTGCTAATTGCCCGTACTAAAATACAATTTGTTAAGCAACAATGAATTTTAGTGAGACTGTTTGTGATTAATGCTGGTGTAGAATCTGACTCATAGTGCTATGTGGATCCCTTTTTTAGGTGTTCAACTGTCGGGGCTATTATTATGACACCACTGCTCACTAAGCTTCTTGCGGGTCAGCTTGTTCCAGTTGATGCTGCAGTAAGAAATGACATGCTTGATTATTTTACTCCTCAATGTGATGCTATACTCCTTGGCACTTGCAACCTTGAAGAAATTTTGTGCACTTTGTTCATGGACATCTATGTAAAACGAAAACCCCAACTATTTTTTACAGGGTAAACTAAACTCTCTATAGTAGGCTAACTCCCTCTTCGAGCTTTTATTCAATTTAGTTGTTTAGGCAGTTGATAGACCCTAGTGGTGTTTCTTGTCCATAAACAAACCTGTTGAGGTGGCATAGGCTTGTGTATATCTGATAGCTTCAGACTTTTCGTTAGGCATCATTGTTAACTCCTAGATGGATGTTTGGACGTCCCGATACATCGTACTATTTTGCAAAATTTTCTTGAGTTGAATATACTTCACGGACTTTGAGAACACGTTACAACATGTTAGTCAACTTAGGACTCAGTGATCAAAGACCAAGTATACAATGGCCCTCATATCCTGTTGAGCTCCGATTTGTTGTCATGTTTTCCATTTTACGTGGAACCAAATAAGAATTCTTGGGCTGCATTTTCCATCTACCGGGTGTGGCAACGATTTTCTCTTTGCCATCATGCATTCCTGCTTATTGATGGTTTAACTTTTCATGTTATTTAACTTTTCAGGGCCTGGCTATAAGCACTTTTCAGGTGGTTTTGTTGCCGACAATAGTAGGAGGTAATTTAACGGTGTTCAAATCGAACTTCTGTTAGTTGATATTTGTGCAGAAATTTTGGGGATTCTCTAGTTCAGATCATAGTATTTATATCTTTGCTTCATCCGTGCAGTGTTGGCTAATGAATTCTTCCCCAAATTTACGGGAAAGATAATCACTGTAACGCCTTTAATTGGAGTTGTCCTCACCACCCTACTTTGTGCAAGTCCAGTAAGTTAGACAGCTTATGCAATCATGTCAATAACTTGTAAAGGTCTATTTTTATGGTAATAACTTGGAGTGGTTCTTTTCTGAAGATTGGACAAGTTGCAGATGTGTTGAAAACTCAGGGAGCACAGTTGTTACTTCCTGTGGCCCTCCTACACGCTGCGGCTTTCGCTATTGGGTACTGGATTTCAAAATTATCATTTGGTGAATCAACTTCTCGTACAATCTCCATAGAATGTGGAATGCAGGTAATTGTGTCTTCTCAGTAGATACTAGATACATATTCCCTTTTCCAAAATCTTGTCTAGTCTAGTTATAATCAATTCCTTGTTTTGTAAATATCATGTAGGAATTAGTAAATAACTGCCAAGCTCTGCATTTATTGTTTGTTCTCATTAATCTGTTTCTGCAGAGCTCTGCACTTGGATTTCTACTTGCACAAAAGCATTTCACCAATCCTTTAGTGGCTGTCCCTTCTGCTGTAAGCGTGGTTTGCATGGCGGTAAGACTCTTGCTTGCATGCACTTGATTTCTGGTTTCTACCCTGTATGGTTGCAGTTTCCAAATCCTTTCTGCAAAACCCTGTTTCGAAAACAAAAGCATTCCTCATTGTCCTCTCTTATTAATTTTTAGTTGGATGGTTTTCGAGAAAATTAAAACATCGATTCTATATTTTGTAAAGAGTGGGCTCTCTTCCAAAAGATTCCCGGAAAACAAGTTTAAAAAGACCGGCAACTTTTCAAGTTTTCTTTGGTCGTGGTGAAATGAATCCAAAAAACAGATTCTCAAAACAAATTGTCTTACATTTTCATCTTCATTGCAGCTTGGTGGGAGTGCTCTTGCTGTATGCTGGAGGAACATGCCAATCCCTGCTGATGACAAGGATGACTTCAAGGAATGAAAACAAAGTCTAAATCTTTCCTGTTTTCTGGTATCATTTTTTCTAACCCGTTGCTAGTTTCAGCGATGGATTTTTCGTCATTTCGCTAGTTTGGAAAAAATACTTATCATGCACAATCTTCACCTTTTTTGCTTCCAGTGCAGAAGGGTATTTTTGGGTCTAGGTATTTGATTAAAAGTGAGCCATAGAGCATTGCAGATAGGTTTGAAATTTGAGAAATAAAAGAAAATTATAGTGACCGAGTCACCAGTTTGTATTGCCTTGCAATATATTTTTTCGAACTACATGGTTGTGTTTATATTTTGATCAAGGATTTGTAAAGGGATTCGTCTTCCATTGGACATCTTGTGATAGTTTTTCTTATTTATGTGTCCCCCATTGAATCCTTCACTGCGCAAAGGCGTTAGATTGGATTGTCATTCATGAAGACCGCATTTGAATGCAACAATTAGTGAAGAGATTACCCTTCCGTCGGACTACGAATCCACAAAATCAATAAGTCTAGAAATATTCCTACCAATCACATAATACCTACGGTCCTGCGGAATGAAACAAACATGAGTCTTTCCTATTAGCGTGGGGGTAACTCTAGTTTTTCTGTTAACCTATATTTAAAAGGCATGCCAACAGTCCCACACTGATCAACAAATTTTCACAAAAAAAATTGACTTTTAATTTTGGTTCACGAGGAAGTGTTTGAAAGTCTTTTGCTTCGCGGGGCGGGTGCTGTGCACCGTGCGCTACAACAAATTCAGTCTTTGACGACGAATAAAATTCATCTCCGGAAATGCAAAATTCGTCACTAAAGCTTTTGGTGACGAGAAATTTCGTCGTCTTTTGTTTCACGCCAAAGGGGTGACAGTTATTGGCAACGAAATTTTTTTCCGTCGCCAAATGAATCACTTTGGTATAAAGCGTTGGAGACCTAATTTAGGGATTCCGAAAATAGTTGAGGTGCGCACAAGTCAATCTAACTATCCGATTATTAAAAAAAAAAATATTGGTACACCTGTCGGCAAGGGTAAGTTTCGCCACCATGTGGAATACCTATCAACATACATTCATTCTTTGCACTTAAACAAAAGGGAAGGGGCCCCTTTGGATATTTATGAGTGTAGCAAGTCAATGAACGGTAAAGAGAAAATACATTTGACTCGAGCCCATTTCAATGATCAGGATCGATTACTTTTTACACCTTATAGAGAATACTACCATAAGAGTAAAAAATTATCTATATCGATATGTTCTCAAAATACATTCATCTTTAGAATTCAAAAACATTGCAATACTAGATCAAATATTTTTTAACGATAAATTTATTCAAAAAATGTATCAAACGATATCCGATTAATTAACATGGTTCATGGCATAACAAATGTTCTTGATGCGGTCCACAACGTGAACAATCCTCATCATCAAAATGAGCTCCAAAAGAACCCAAAAATAGACTACACCAGACGGTCTAGTCCCTTTCCGAGAGAAAAAGACGGTCTAGTCCTTTTCAATCCCTAGTTTTTTTCTTTAGGTGAGCCCAAAAAAAAAAACTCCTAAAAAATATCTGATCCTATCCAATTAGAAGCTAGCCCCAGATGAGTTCAACCTTTCCTCTCTGCTACGCCTACCGCTCATCTTTTATCATTTTCCGTCTTGAGCCTCGGCAAACAATGGTCCAAATTTTAAAATCTGAAAGAGTTTTTTCGAACTGTCCAAAACACTTTTGATGACGAAAAAATTTCGTAGCCCATTTTTCGTTGTCTTTTGTTTCATGCCGAAGGGGTGATAGTTATTGGTGAGATGGAATATTTTTTCGCCGCCGAATGAAACACTTTTTGGTATAAACAATTAGAGACATGATTTAGGATCCTAGAAATAGTTGAAATGCACACAAGCTAACCCGACTATGCGATTATTAAAAAGAAAAAAAATTGTTACACCTGTCGGCAAGGGGTAGTATCACCATCATGTGGTTGATCCATTAGAATGGTAATTAGAATTTCTTGTTCAATAGGTGAGTTCAAGTCTTCATAACTACTTGGTGAGAGACTCTTTAGTGCTCGTAGCACGTTGTAAGACCTTAGCTTCGCTTCGCCCGGCATTGATGCAATGAGTTCCATGCATATGCGTGAAATACCTATTGTTACCAAATTTTCTAGTTTCTATCCGATCGACAAAGGAATGCCAATCGACAGAGAAATGTTTTGTGATTGCCGGAATGTGGGTAAATTGTGAGATGGTATTTGGTTCCTTGCCGTATTTCAGGACTTTTTTGGAAGCAAACGCAGTAATATGGAATGAATGAGAATGGAAATTGAAGACTAATAAAAGTAACTTTTATTGATCTCCAAGTAGAAGCACAAAATCGACAGGGTATAACCAAATCGACAAAGTACAATTTGTTAACAGTTATTCCTACTCTCAGAAAAGAAAAGATAATGGCCTGTTGACGTTGTAAGTGTGTCCTTAAAACTGCCTCTACCTCTTGCTTAAATAGGCACTCCTTAATTTTGAATTTAAATCTCTCCCTCTATTCTAAAGTGGCGGTTTTCCTTCTCTTCGTTCCTTTGCAAATAACTTCAACGAAGGAACATGCATACATGTTGCATAACTGCTCCTTTAATCATGGAACAACTGGATACACCTTCTTTTGCCATGTGTAACTCGATCGACAGAGGAAACATGCTATTTAATCAATCAACAGAGGAGACAAGCTATATGTTAGTCATTGACAATTAAATAATTCGAAAAGCCTTATTATGGCTTTATCATAATTAACTGGATTATTAACCAAAAGTACCTTTTATTCACTTGGGTTATGGGTTAGCCCTTCACCCAAATGAATAAGGGGGGCATTGTTTACACCATATATTCACCGCCTGTCAATGATCGACCGAAAGGTGGCGATTGTGGAAATGCAACCTATTTTATTATTATTAAGTATTCGTATTAATATTAGTATTTCTTTTATTATTGTTATTTGCATGCAGGACACTGGCATGCTCCTACACTTTTGAAATGACACTTGGCATACTTCTACACACTTTGAAGTTGAAGGGAAGTTATTTGGACACTTAGAAACAAATTAGAAGAATGAAGAGTAGTGGGAAATTAGGAAGTTATTTCCTATATATTTATTATTTCCTATAAATATTTTTTTTAGATTTCATTGAAAATCCTCTCCAACAAATAAAGTCTTTACTTTTTTCTTAATTTTTGGCACTACTAACCCATTCGGGTTATAATTAGAAGTAGGAGTAGGATTTCATATTCTAAGCTTAACTTAGGATCTTCGATGTGTTGCTCACAGCGATAGATCGATCGTTGAAGATTAATGGAAGTCTCTTCCATTTGTCTTCAATTTCGTTCTTAATTTCACATTTGACTCGACTGCCCATATCGATGTCTAATCAGTGTGATTTTACACACTTGCGCAACAAACCAAACAAAATGAACGACTTGACTCACTTTTTCAGATCTAGAATAGGGCCCATTTATGCCGCTGTTCAGAAAAGACCCAGGTCAACTCACAAAAATCGAATTCAATAATTCATTGCTTGACCCTCGGGTCGATTTTGGTTGGTCACAGCTGCCTGCTTGAATCCAATCTCCAACAAAGCCATACGGTACTGGGAATAAAATTCACAAAATAGAGACGTCCAAAAACGTATGCATGTGAAGGATTCATATAGGGTCCACAATCCACCCCAAACAACACGGTATGCATTTCTCTCTTTCCACGAGGGAAAAAATATCTCTTTCTTGTCAAACTAATTTAATTTGTGGTCTCTATTTTCTTATCTTAGAATATAAATGCATGATATAGAAGTTCAATTGTAAGACTAAGTTCACCCCAAACAACACGGTATGCATTTCTCTCTTTCCATGCATGAGGGGGGAAAAATATATACCTCTTTCTTGTCAGACTAATTTGTGGCCGTAATTTTCTTAGAATATATAGTTTCGCAATCCATTTCTACTCTATATGAGCGCTGGGAAGGAGTGGCGGTGGGTGAGATATTTTTGGGACTAGTGATGGTCGGATACTCGCATATGAACGGACGCGGGGCTCTGCTGCCCTCCAGGTATAGCACCCCCTACCCATTCCTATAAACGACAGCGTTTTGTACAAAAAAAAAAAATCCTTGTCATTCTATTTGAGATCATATAGAGCAAAAACGTAATTATGAGAATCTTAAAGACAAAATTAATTACGTCTCTTTAGAATAATATGATCAGAATAATAAGATCTTCACACCGGTTCAAACGGATTGAAAATTTGAGTACTTAATTTTTTAACCATATTTTTTAATATATAAACTGTCTAAAAAATTAAGTGCTCAAATTTTCAATCTGTTTGAATATATGCAAAGATCTTATTATTCTGATCATATTATTTTAAAGGATCATAATTAACTTTTGTCTCTAAAACTTTCATAATCACATTTCTGTTTTACAGGATCCTAAATAAAGAGAAGATACTTAATTATGAGTGCTCTAAAGACAAAAATTATTTATGACCCTTTAAAATAATATGATCAAAATAATAATATTTTTGCACTGGTTCAAATGAATTAAAATTTTGAGCACTTATTTTTTTTGAGATTGTTTATATATTAAAAAAATATGGTTAAAAAATTAAGTACTCCAATTTTTAATCCGTTTGAATTGGTGCGAAAATCTTTGTATTCTAATCATTTTATTCTAAAGAGATATAATTTAATTCTGTCTTTAAGGCTTTCATAATCACGTTTCTGCTCTATAGGATCGCAAATAGAATGGCAAGAATTTTTTACTTTACCAAACGCTGTCGTTTATGGAGGTGGGTAGGGGCTGCTGAGTGCTGTGACATAGAGGTGGCAGAGCTCCAGGATCCTGAACGGACGATGAAGTGGGGGTATTTTTGGTAGTCTACTCAAAACGGGGTTAATGCAGGATGGGTTGGGCATGCAGTGGACTTGGATGGGTTGACCATGACAAAAGGCGATAGGCCAGTCAGAACCCCTTTCTTTTTTTGTGCGCTTAATTGTAGTTCAACTTTTGGGTCCAAAAAAAATCGAAAAGTCTATCAACACAGATAAAGCATGCATAGATCATGCACTAATCTCAATGTGGGGTACATTACAGGTTCCACAAAAATGATACGATCCATATATTAAATTTAAAATATTTTTTAGGGAGTCCCTGCAAAAAATTAGCTCAAACCGATATCTAAAAGTACTCGATTTAATTATCTAATTTTTCATTCAGTTCCGAACCTAAATGAAAAATTAGATGATTAAATCGAATATTTATAGATATCGGATTGATTTGATTTTTCAGAAGGCCTCCTAAAAAAATATTTTAAATTTAATGGATGGATCAGATCAGTTGTGCAAGACCCATAGTGCGCCCCACATAGAGATCAGTGCACAATTTGTGCATATTTTATCTGTGTCAATAGCAAAGTTGAAAAAAAAAATCAATCTACTTAAATTTCTAACCGGGGACCTGCTGTACGTACAATGCATACATAAGCCCCCTCTCGAATTCGTAAAAGCCGTGCCAAAAATCACTCTGATTTGAGATAGGGTAGGGACATGAAAAACACATGATTGATTATCTTGATCGAAGTTTTGTCTCAAATGCATAATAGTTTTTAAAAAATTCTCAAGACAAACATGGTTCGGTCATGCCTATATCGATGTCTAATCAGTGTGATTTTACACACTTGCGCAACAAACCAAACAAAATGAACGACTTGACTCACATTTTCAGATGCAGAATTGGGTCCATTTGTACCGTGCTCAGAAAAGACCCAGGGGAGCCCCCGCAAAAAATTAGCTCAATCCAATATCTAAAAGTACTCGATTTAATCAACTAATTTTTCATTCAGTTCCGAACCTGAATGAAAAATTAGATGATTAAATCGAGTATTTATAGATATCAGGTTGATCTGATTTTTCATAAGGCCTCCTGAAAAAATATTTTAAATTTAATGGACGGATTAGACCGTTTGTGTAAAACCCGTAGTGGGCCCCACATAGAGATCAGTGCATGATCTATGCATGTTTTATCTATGTAAATAGCAAAGTTGAAAAAAAAATCAAGCTACTTAAATTTCTAACTGGGGACCTGCTGTACGATGTATACATGAGCCCCATCTCGAATTCGTAATAGCCGTGCCAAAAATCACTTTGATCAGAGATAGGGTAGGGACACGAACGACACATGATTGATTATTTTGATCAAAGTTTTGTCTCAAATGCACAAGAGTCTTTAAAAAAATTCTCAAGACAAACATGGTTCGTTCATGCCTATATCGATGTCTAATCAGTGTGATTTTACACACTTGCGCAACAAACCAAACAAAATGAACGACTTGACTCACTTTTTCAGATGCAGAATTGGGTCCATTTGTACCTTGCTTAGAAAAGACCCAGGCCAACTCACAAAAACCTAATTCAATAATTCATTGCTTGACTCTCGAGTTGATTCTGGTAGTTCGCAGCTGCTTGCTTGAATCCAATCTCCAACAAAGCAAAACAGTACTGGGAAAAAAATTCACAAAACAGAGACGTCCAAAAACGTATACATGTGAAGGATCCATATAGGGTCCACAATCCACCCCAAAACAACACAGTATGCATTTCTCTCTTTCCATGAGGGAAAAAATATCTCTTTCTTATCAAACTAATTTGTGGTCTCTATTTTCTTATCTTAGAATATAAACGCATGATATAGAAGTTCAATTGTAGGTCCACCCCAAACAATACGGTATGCATTTCTATCTTTCCATGCATGAGGGGAAAAAAATATACCTCTTTCTTGTCAGACTAATTTGTGGCCTTAATTTTCTTAGAATATATAGTTTCACAATCTATTTTCCTCAATGAAAAAGTGTAACATTTTCTACAATATTGCTTATCATGAGAATTTAGTTGTATTTAATTAATTGTTTGTTTTCTTAAAAAAAATATGTTCTCCGAACACTTGGTGGGTGAAAGTTGACTAGAATACCTAATTGTCAATAAAAAGAAGAGTTATCCAACAAGCAATATTGGACAGAGGGGTACAATTTATATTTCTCCTCTGCTCAAAACGCATTGCTATGTGATTCATTAAATTTTGTAATAAACTAAATTGGAACTTTTTTCCGCACGTTAGTAGATAATACCGAGTTCTTTTAATTTGTAGATAAAATTTGAAATCTGTTTTTGCCAAAAGTACATTATTTATTAGTCATAAACATGGACATTATTTATTAGCCAGTAATAGACATGGACAATCAATTAGACGTACCATTCCGGAAAAGAACCAAACATGACATGGACAACCACCGTACTTTGGATGTAGTGTTGGGAAAGACCCTAAACTAGGAGGGATTATATATTGAGTGCTTTTGGAGCAATGTTCCATACTAATAATAACAAACTAGATGTCATTTTGTTTCCCAATCAAAACACATGTGGCATACTACATGTAATTGCTTCAAGACCAAAATTTTGATTCGAACCGTTAATCTTGTAAAATGTAAGGTTAAACTTTAGAATATAATCACCATTCATTTTGCATGACAACTTAATTTCCATGTGTTTGTGCGTCTATAAACATCAAATCACATTCATATTTTGTAAACTCATATATTTTTGTGTGTTCTACTAGTTGAATAGTTCAGATCATAGTTCTGGGCTCAAAATATGGTCAAAAATTGAGAGTTCGGAGGAATACGGAGAAATGTAGTGTGGAGGAGAGTTGGACCCCTGATGGAATTGATGAAAATATCTTTTTCCGTGGCCAAGAATTTTCGACATATTGACTTGACTTGTAAGTCTGAGTCAATGAGGGGTAATGCTAGAGTACTCCGTTATAAAGAGCAAAATATTTGTTATTTTATTAACATTATTATTAAGAAACATGTTTTTTCGTGACAAATAATGAGTGAGGAAAAATTATTTGTCGACTAAAGGTTGTCAAGGATTCTCACCTAGTGACAAAATTTATTTTTGTCACTAATAGTGCTTTTTGATGACGAAATATTTCATCACGAAAAATGAATAATTGGTGGCAAAAAAATTTCCCTCACCTATTAATGTTTTTTGACAACGAAATGTTTTGTCACCAATTATTACTTCTGGCGACGACGCGACGACAAAATTCATTGCCAAAGGTGATTCATCAATGAAAAAAAATTACGTCACCAATATAAGGAATCGGTGACAAATTTTTTTGTCACAATAGATATTTTCATATGAGAAAAAATCCCAATTTCTTGCTCTTGCTATGTTTCGAACCCAAGTCAGTGCAAGCTTCGACCAATTGTCAATATTCTATACGTCAACGGGAGTTAGCGAGGTATTAGGTACACACACTTTTCAATATGTATTTCGAATATCTAATATATAGTAACATATACGTTTAACATTAAAATGTATTCCAAACGTCATTTTGAGCCTTTAATAAATTAATAGTATAACATATACATCATTATGGTAGAACGTAGACAATATATCCATAAAGATAGGTTTTTTTTTTTTTTTTTGGACGGAAATTTGTCTTCTCAGCAGCTCCCTTCAAATCGAAATGCAAGCTCCATTTTCTGATTTTTGAACTCTAAGTTGAGTCACAAATGAGTGATGCGGAAGAGTAATTTCAAGTTTTTTAAGGTATTTTTTTTATTGTTTTTAAAAAGGAAAACAATTATTCAGAAGTACGTCGTTATATAAAGGGATCGATGACTTCAATCTAACAATTCCATAACCAAAAACCAAATGGAGAGGTTGATATGGCTCTTCCATTTTCTCTTCCTTTTCTTCCAGTATCAATCTGCTTCTTCATCATCCCCTCTCTCTTCATCTCCTTCGTCCAATCATTCGTGTTATCTCAATGAGAGATCTTCACTGCTGCAATTTAAGCAAATGTTTACCGTAAACACTTCTGCTTCTTCCTCGTGTGATAGAGATGGTTCTCCTTCATACCCGAAGACACTGTCTTGGAACGAGACTACTGATTCCGATTGTTGCTTGTGGGACGGGGTCACGTGCGATGTGTCCACTGGTCACGTGACCGGGCTCGACCTCAGTTGTAGCCAACTCTATGGCACCATCCATCCAAATACCACTCTTTTCCAACTCTCATACCTCCAGCAACTCAATCTCGCCTTCAATCACTTCAACTTCTCCCCCTTTCCATCCTCTTTTAGCCACTTCACGAGCTTATCCCATCTCAACCTATCCTTTTCCTTTCTCTCAGGCTCAATCCCATCGGTTATTGCCCACCTATCCAATCTCGTTTCACTCGATCTCTCTTCTTCTTGGGATTATAGGTCCGGGGCTGGTATACTAAGACTTGAACCGCACAATTTCAAAGCCCTGCTCATGAACCTGACCCAACTAGAAAACCTGAAGCTTTCCAATGTAAACATATCTTCAGGTCTACCAAATTCCTTGCTGAATTTGTCTTCTCTAGCGACTCTCTACCTTGCTGGGACTGGACTCAATGGAAAACTACCCGATTCGATTGGCTATCTAGGATTTTTAAATTACCTGGATCTTTTTTCCAATGAACTCTCTGGACCTCTTCCTGAATCGCTTGGAAACCTCACGAGGATTACTGTATTACAGTTATCGGATAACAATTTGAGCGGTCAGATCCCGTCTACTCTCTCAAATCTTGAGCAACTAACCAAATTCAGCATTTCGGAAAACAATCTCGACGGTATGATTCCTGAGTTCTGTTCTAAGCTTGTAAAGTTGGAGTTCATTAACTTGGGCAACAATAAACTGCATGGTCTCATTCCGCAATCAATTGGTTATCTTGGGTTTTTAAAGTACCTGCATCTCTATCACAACAAACTCTCTGGGCCTCTTCCCGAGTCGCTTGGAAACCTCACGAGGATTACTGTATTAGTTTTATCGGGAAACAATTTGAACGGTCAGGTCCCATCTACTCTCTCAAATCTTGAGCAACTCACCGAATTCTACATTTGGGACAACAATCTTGACGGTACGATTCCCGAGTTCTTTTTTTCTAAGCTTATAAAGTTGGAGGGTTTATCACTCGGCTCTAATAATTTCAACGGTCCATTTCCACGTTGGGTGGCCAACCTAACACAACTTGTTGATTTTTACATTTCGTCTAATCCATTTACCGCGGGTCCTATTCCTAATTACAACATAAGTGGATTTCGAAACCTACGAGTCCTCCACTTATCCAATTGCTCTCTCAACGGAACACTACCGTCGTGGTTGTTTACTATTCCCTCATTGCAAGAGTTATACCTTAGCTCTAACCAGTTGACTGGACAAATTCCTGAATTCCGAAGGGATTCACAGTTGGAGTACATTGACTTGAGCTCTAACCAGTTGACTGGACAAATTCCTGAATTCCGAAGGGATTCACAGTTGGAGTACATTGACTTGAGCAACAATAAACTGCATGGTCCCATTCCACTGTCAATCTCAGATCTTGTGAACTTGCATTTCCTCAACCTTTCATCGAATAATCTGACTGGTGTCATGGAGCTACAGAAATTCAGCTCAAACCTTCATTTTCTTGATCTTTCGAAAAATAATATCTCAGCTTTGAGCATTGGTAATGGTAGTAATGCCAATGCTACCTTGCCCAATCTTTATTCGTTGCATTTGTCCTCTTGCAATATAACCGAGTTCCCGGCGGAATTCTTAAAAAGCGCAGAGAATCTCGAAGTCCTACGTCTATCCAATAACAAAATTCATGGAGAGATTCCAAAGTGGGTAGAGGGGAACGCTACCTGGCCCAATCTTCATTCGGTGGATCTTTCCTTTAACTATCTTCAAGGACCACTCCAAGTTCCATCACCATCATCATTAACCTACTTCCTAATCTCACACAATAAACTAACCGGAGAAATCCCTTCATCCATTTGCAATTTGAGTTCCCTAGAGATTCTTGCTTTGTCGAATAACAACTTAAATGGTGTTATTCCACACTGTTTGGGAAATGTCAGCAATCATCTCAAGGTGTTAGATCTACGGTCGAATGGCTTCCATGGGGCTATCCCGACAATATTTGCAAATGGTGGTGAATATTTGAGGAGTCTCAATTTAAATGGAAATCATTTGGAAGGACCAGTGCCACGATCTTTGGCCAATTGTAAAAGCATGGAAGTTCTAGATCTTGGGAACAATGATCTATATGGTGCATTCCCTCACTGGCTGGAGTCTCTTCCAGAGTTGCAAGTTCTTGTCTTGAAATCAAACAAATTTCATGGTCCTATAGGCAGTTTTGGAACTGAAGCTCCTTTCCCCAAGCTTCGAATTTTTGACATTTCTCAAAATAACTTCACTGGGCTTCTACCGGAACGATATTTCCTCAATTTCATAGCCATGATGAATGTGGATAACTCGAACACGTCAAGGCAATACATGGGAGATGAAATTGGTTATCGATATTCTGTGGAGTTGGTTCTGAAGGGGATTGTAATTGAAATGAATTATATCCTCACTGTCTTCACAACAATCGACTTGTCATACAATAATTTCGGAGGAGAGATTCCAAATGACATTGGAAAGCTACAAGGACTTCGGTTGCTGAATCTATCTCATAATAGCCTTTCCGGTCATCTTCCATCATTGTTGGGAAACATTGCAATGTTGGAGTCATTAGACCTCTCTTCAAACCAACTCACTGGGAAGATTCCAGGGGAGCTAAGGAGTCTGACATTTCTTGAAGTCTTAAACCTTTCGGAAAACCATCTAGTTGGTCCCATACCTCAGGGAAACCAGTTTTATACGTTTCAGAATGATTCTTACTTTGGAAATTCGGGATTATGCGGATTACCATTGCCAAAGAAATGTGGAGATAGTGAGGCACAACCACAGCCACCACAGCCGAAATCCCCAGATGATGATGATGACGACGACTTTGCGAGTGGATTTACTTGGAGGATCGTGCTGATGGGGTATGGATGCGGATTGGCAATAGGAGTGACCATGGGATTTGTTATGTTCTTGACTGGAAGACCTAGATGGTTTACGAGGATAGTCGTTGGAGGAGAACCACGCCGCAAGGTGGTAAGAGTAAGGCAGATTGGTTGGAGAAGAAGTCATCGAAGTTAGATGCAGTTTCCTAGTAAGTGCTTTTATGTTATATTTGATGATTGTAATCTTGTTTCTAAGTTATTGTTATTTTAATATATTAGTTGGGTTCGAATCGTTAACTTGCTAGTTACAGGAAAGGTTCACCTCAAACAAATGAGTTTTCGTTAATCAATATTATGACTATATATCTCATCTCAAATCCGAACATTGAGTAATGCAAAAAGCAACATATTAGGAAACCAAACATATTTTCTTTATTCATGCTATAATCAATTTGACAATTTTATTGGTTGGTGGTAGTCTTTTTCCTAGCTGATTATTGGATGACTCAACGCTTAAAAAGCTGGAAGTTCTTCACGTTAAGGATATGGATTTGTTTCATTTATTTTTGGCAGAATTGAGATATGTGACCAAACAAACCAATCCAAACCAACAATGGAGAGACAGAGTTGAAACTGATTCTCTAATGGTGTTTAACGTTTTTCTTTTTCTGAAATTCTATATCCCTTATATTTTGTATTGCACCACGAAAAATCTTATAGAGTGGCGGATTCAACTCTTTTACCAGTTAGAAATTCACACAACCCCAGACTGTATCCACAAGGAACAAACAAATAAAAACTTTTGAAAAAAAACAGAAACAGAGTATTAGCTTCTTTTTCCAGAAGAGGAAAGCAACCTCAGACTGTATTCCATGCTTGTCTATGAACGTAAGGTGTATTAGTTTGTTTCTTTTTCGACATTTTATTGTTGGACAATGGTTTTGGTGTCTTTGAGCCTATTGTACGTTTAATAGTGTTTCCTTCGAAAAAAAGAAAAGTGAAACA
>BPLS01026977.1:48220-61276 GCA_019656275.1 Rhododendron kiyosumense
GTTCTTGTCCCCAAATGCATCCAAGTCTTAGGGCTAACCCTGAAGTTCAGCCTCCATGCTCGCGCAGTCATGCAATCGTCATCCCTATGTACTCCACCAAAGCAAGCAATTAATTTCGAAGTAGTCAATTTCAAGTTAAACCGTATTTTGCAAGAAAATTTCAGTCACTCAATGGCAAGTATATCGACCAAAGACACCAACTTTGAGAACATAACAGGCTAATGGCTTAACTGGAAGTTATTCCTCAACAAACCTTAAAGAAGTAAATAAATCTAAGACCATCATTTCTATGAAACTATATCCAGACACATCCCCATCAATATCTCAGTCCCTGGACAATACAACCAATATACAAACCGTTCATAAAGACGACGAACAATTGAAACTCAAATTTAGTGTGCAAACAAAACCTCAATCAGAGAAGCGGCACCTGATGAAACATACTCCGAAGTCCAAATTATTAATTTTTCAGGAAAGTGTCCAGAATGTTATGATGGCATCCTTTCATAACGAAGATCAAATTAAAATGGAAAACAGAATAACCAAATTCAAAAGTTAGGAGAGAACCAGTATTTTTTGCTTCTCAAAATCAGACAATGTCATGTTCATAATTTTTGATAATCGCATGTTCGAAAACTTTGAACAAACTACCTATTAAGCCAATAACAATATTATCTCCTCCTTCAATCCACCAATAAATTCCTTCCCTGTTCAAAATTTATGTTTTTAATAAAGACCCGTTAACCTAGGAAGAATAAATATAATAAGCTCAAAGCCATAAAATGGAGAGAGAGAGAGAGAGACCCTTCAATTAAAATGCGAATCAAAGAAAGACAACACGTAATTAAAATGTGAATCAAAGAAAGATAGCACGTCAAATGTTGTTAACCTCACTGGATGCAGCAATTAAAAAACATAACAAAGTTTAATCCTAACGATCAAGATAACTCTTGGAAAAGTGCTTACCAAAAACAAAACAAAAAAACTCTTGGAAGCTAAAATAAGTGCACAGAGGAAGCATTGATGCAAAACATGGAAAAACTCCAAGTTGGATTTCTGGCAACAGAGATAATAACACGTCTTAAAATACTACATGTTGTCCCTCTCTTAAGTTGTCCCAGACTTGCACCCAAAAAAAAAAAAAGGGAATAAATCCCATCAATTGGAACTGTTCTATAGGAAACAACTAAAGAGGGAAAAAACTGTGATAACAAAATGAAGCAAATGACAAAAAATAAACAGATACGGAGTACATACCAAAAAACAAAAAAGAAATAGAAATACAGAGGGATTCCAATTCAAGAAATGAGGAAAAATGTACCAATGCAAAAAGATCCGTAATTGATAGAAGAGAACTTACACTACGTGAAAGTTTTCGAAGTGGGTTTAAAAAATGGGACCAAACTAAAACCAAAGCCATTTCGACCTCCTGCTGTAAGTGAAAAGCATCATCAAAACAACCAGGTAGAACCCATCTTGCATCGGCGATAGCCATCTGAGAAGAGGCATAAACCGACAGAAAAAACCCTAGATGGAGATGGAAAGACATAGGAGAGGCACCAATCAAAAAAATACATAAGAGAGGCGAGAGACGTAGATGCCTTACCGAAATTGGCGATGCCTGCATTGCGTGGAGAGATATTGCAGATGGAAGGAATGCCTTGGAAGCACAGAGACTATTTTTAAAGGAAGAGGGAGAGGAGGAGGTAATCAAGCAGATTAGGTTTCATTCATTCCACCACAGTTTTATAAGATATCTGTCCTGTTTTATAATATAGATTTGCCACCACAGTTTTTTGGCCCCCCTAAGCTTTTAAGCTGGGCCAATTTTATGTAGATAGGCCAGTGCTGGAGCCAATTTAGGGCCACCACAGTTTCCTTGAATCAAATTAGCTATTAGTACTTTTTATATAATGGGCAAATTATAGTTACCCCCCTCTAACTATGCCTCGCGTACACTTACCCCCCTCTAACTTTTTTTTGGCACTTAACCCCCTCAAACTAACGGAAATTCACATGGTCATAACTTCAAACGGTCATAACTTCTACTTCCATAGTCAAAAATATGCAAATTATATATCGATTTCGAGATCTTGAAGTCAGCTTTCTAATGATACCAAAATCACATCACGATTCAAAGCACACAAAAAATTATGATCAAAAGAGTAAGGGCTGGTAGACAGAAAGATCGTTTTGATCATAACTTTCTGTGTGCTTTGAATCATGATGTGATTTTGGTGTCATTAGAAAGCTGACTTCAAGACCTCGAAATCGATATATAATTTGCATATTTTCGACTTTGGACGAAAAAGTTATGACCGTTTGAAGTTATGACCGTGTAAATTTCCGTTAGTTTGAGGGGGTTAAGTGCCACACAAAAAAGTTAGAGGGGGGTAAGTGTACGCGAGGCATAGTTAGCGAGGGGTAACTATAATTTGCCCTTATATAATTCAATCAACTCATCTAAATACGCATAAATAAAGGATACTCTATTTAACAACTCAAAATTACGGTGAACAACTAAACATGATAGCATTATCTACTCTATTGCGGATTCGCAATAGGTGAGTGAACAAAATATTGCTTCAAAATAAGAAAGCCCTCATTTGTTTCTCGTGATGTAACACGCAAGCTACCGTCGTATTGTCAAAAAACATCAAGTTGTGGGTCGGTGGGATGTGAGAGATTCGGTATCTCCGGAATTTTTATTTCATAGTGCATGTCCCCACTAATACATATTTCTAGTTACGCCGCTGGATAGGCACAGACAGACGCTCTCAAGTAAACACACAACTGTGCACAACAGTCAACGACATATATATAAGAAGCTTAAATATATATTTACGGCCGCCCCATTAGACACATTTCTCCGAGGCCTGAAGCTGTGTCCTCCCCGAGCTGCCTCTGGGTGCAGTAATTAGTATGTTTCCCAAGTACAAAAAAGAGGGGAGGAACGTAAAGGGTTAGCCAATTGTCACCTTAGCATTTAGGAGGCTTCGGAAGTCTTTGTTTGGCGTTCAAGTTTAGACCTCTCATTCACAATTTCTATCGATTCCTTCTTGTGTTGGATTAAGTTTCCAAACTGGAATTGTTCAATAATTTAGTTTGACCTCAATTTTAGTTTAGTAAACTTTGAAAAGATCCCCTCAAAATACGTTTGCATGCTACCCAAAATCATTTGTAGCACCCAACGTTGCCTACCTTTTTAAAGATACTTCACAAAAGGCTCCTTTTACAAATACAGAAAAAACCTATTCACAATTTCTTGTGGGAATGTCACCTGTTCCAAGATAAAATGATAGGCCACACACTCGGAAGCAAGGGAATGTCATGTGTAGTCTTATTCACAAGTTTTTTGTTTCCCTTCTTTCCATTGGTGCTAAAAACTTTCAAAAATCGCTACAATAAATGATTTTTTCAAAGGGTGGGTGCTCATTCAAGCGAGAAAGCTTTGAGACAATGAGATTTGAAAATTTGTTGCTCCCATTCTTTTTTTCTTTTTTTCCACATCAATTGTTCCATCGAGGCGTATTGTCAAACAAGTGGTGTTCATTCAAATTGCAAGGAGACATTCAGGAAGAAAAAATCCCCAATGAAGAGTATAATAAGTAGTGTATGATTTCAGATGATTTCTAAAACCATAAAATTAGACTTTTTTTGCACCTCATGCCTTAATAAAGATGATAGATCCATCCAAAATTCTCCTAAAAAGTACAAAAAAGTGAAGAAAATAGAGGATAAATTATAAAATTTTCCCTCAATGTGTCACGTCCATCCTCTATTTTGGAGAAATAGAGGTGGATCGGAGATTCTCCTGCCTCAAGATTGTACTGCTATTTCTCCACACACACAAAAAAAAGATTCGAAGTGCTCTCACTTTCTAGGAAAGAAAGGAAAAAGAAATTAAATAGTGCTTGGCAATCAGTTAATGTGAATTCACACGCAATAATTCAGAAAATTGAAAACTACAAGGAAAATGGTACTGCTAGCTTCTCCCTCAATGTGTCCGTCTCCGTCAACCCAATCATCGTCATCGTCATCGTCTTCGTCTTCGTCTCCGTCAAAGAAAGATGGCTTCAAAAAGTCTTTGAGATGCTTTATGGATTAGCAATTTGCTTGGCCTTTGCTTCGTTTAAAGGGGGTTAGGTTACAACTATTTCAAAAAAGAATGATGTGATCTCACTTTTCACCAACGAAAGGAAAAGCAAAAGGAAAAATAGTGTTTGTCACTGTAATCCATAATACACATCAATACAACAATAACGATATCAATGTAGTTCCCAATTGGTGGAGGTTTGAATACAGACCTTGACATTTGACTATATGTGCATAAAGTGGTTGTCCACAGATATTTTTAACGGCCCTCCTATACTTCCAAAAGTTGAGGATTTCGAAGGACCTTATGCCGTGGAAGCATAACCCCCCAAATCAAAACTTGAAGGCATTAGAGAAGGCAGGTCATCTACAGATCCGATTCAATTGTGCTCATTATCTTACTTACTTTGTTCAAAATCCAGAGCATCGCTAATGCACATAATCCATACTCATCAATCCGTACATTATAAACAACTTTGAAAAAAGAAAGATGAGTTTACAAAACGCATTGCTATGTGATTCATTAAATTTTGTAAGAAACTAAATTGGAACTTTTTTCCGCACGTTAGTAGATAATACCAAGTTCTTTTAATTTGTAGATAAAATTTGAAATCTTTTTTTGCCAAAAGTACATTATTTATTAGTCTTAAACATGGACATTATTTATTAGCCAGTAATAGACATGGACAATCAATTAGACGTACCATTCCGTAAAAGAACCAAACATGACATGGACAACCATCATACTTTGGATGTAGTGTTGGGAAAGACCCTAAACTAGGAGGGATTATATATTGAGTGCTTTTGGAGCAATGTTCCACACTAATAATAACAAACTAGATGTCATTTTGTTTCCCAATCAAAACACATGTGGCATACCACATGTAATTGCTTCAAGACCAAAATTTTGATCCGAACCGTTAATCTTGTAAAATGTAAGGTTAAACTTTAGAATATAATCACCATTCATTTTGCATGACAACTTAATTTCCATGTGTTTGTGCATCTATAAACATCAAATCACACTCATATTTTGTAAACTCATATATTTTTGTGTGTTCTACTAGTTGAATAGTTCAGATCATAGTTCTGAGCTCAAAATATGGTCAAAAATTGAGAGTTCGGAGGAATACGGAGAAATGTAGTGTGGAGGAGAGTTGGTCCCTGATGGAAGTGATGAAAATATCTTTTTCCGTGGCCAAGAATTTTCAACATATTGACTTGACTTGTAAGTCTGAGTCAATGAGGGGTAATGCTAGTGTACTTCGTTATAAAGAGCAAAATATTATTATTAAGAAACATGTTTTCTCGTCACAAATAATGAGTGAGGAAAAATTATTTGTCGACTAAAGGTTGTCAAGGATTCTCATCTAGTGACGAAATTTATTTTTCGTCACTAATAGTGCTTTTTGATGACAAAATATTTCGTCGCGAAAAATGAATAATTGGTGGCAAAAAAATTTCCCTTGCCTATTAATGTTTTTTGACAACGAAATTTTTTGTCACCAATTATTACTTCTGGCGACAAACCGACAACAAAATTCATCGCCAAAGGTGATCCATCAATGAAAAAAAATTACGTCGCCAATATAAGGAATCGGTGACAATTTTTTGTTGTCACAATAGACATTTTCATATGAGAAAAAATTCCAATTTCTTGCTCTTGCTACGTTTTGAACCCAAGTCAGTGCAAGCTTCGACCAATTGCCAATATTCTATACATCAACGGGAGTTAGCGAGGTATTAGGTACACACACTTTTCAATATATATTTCGAATATCTAATATATAGTAACATATACGTTTAACATTAAAATGTATTCCAAACGTCATTTTGAGCCTTTAATAAATTGATGGTATAACATATACGTCATTATGGTAGAACGTAGACAATATATCCATAAAGATAGGTTTTTTTTTTTTTTTTGGACGGAAATTTGTCTTCTCAGCAGCTCCCTTCAAATCGAAATGCAAGCTCCATTTTCTAATTTTTGAACTCTAAGTTGAGTCATAAATGAGTGATGCGGAAGAGTAATTTCAAGTTTTTTACGGTATTTTTTTTTATTGTTTTTGAAAAAGGAAAATACTTATTCAGAAGTACGTCATTATATAAAGGGATCGGTGACTTCAATCTAACAATTCCATAACCAAAAACCTAATGGAGAGGTTGATATGGCTCTTCCATTTTCTCTTCCTTTTCTTTCGGTATCAATCTGCTTCGTCATCCCCTTCGTTAAGGGTGTCAAACATGTGTGTCGTGTCGTGCCATGCCATTCAACTTCCATGTCAATCGTGTTTCGTGTCGTGTCGTGCCGTGCCATGTCCGTTTACTTAAATCGTGTCGTGTCATTTTCAATCGTGTCGTGCCGTGCCGTGCCCATTTACTTAAATCGTGTCGTGTCGTGCTGTGCCATTTTTCAATCGTGTCGCGCCAGGCCGGGCCCATTTACTTAAATCGTGTCGTGCTATGCCGGCCCGTTTTTTAATCGTGTCTTGTCGTGCCGTTTTTTCAATTGTGTCATGCCAGGCTGGGCCCATTTACTTAAATCGTGTCGTGCCATGTTGGCCCGTTTTTTAATCTTGTTGTGCCATTTTTCAATCATGCCGTGCTTCCAGGCTGGGCAGGGCCCATTTACTTCAATCGTGTCGTGCCGTGTTGGCCCGTTTTTTAATCGTGTCATGCTTTGTGACGTGCCCGTTTTACTTGGTTGCCATTTTTAATCACGTCGTGCCCATTTAGAGGTGTCAAACGGGCTTGCTGCCGACCTCATCTCTCTTTCTATATATACTTGGCCAAGTTGTGATCCTATGCATAAGTCACACCTCAATTTATATGCACCAAATAATGAAAAATTCTCGTAAAGTCCTATAATGCATCACTCGAGGGCCGCCCAAGCTGTTTTTTGAAAATCGAAACCGTCTATCTTTTTTGTGGGAGAGATTATATCATTCTTGCCAAAAATGAAGTAAATTGGTTATCGTTATATACTTGAGTGTTCATAACGTTCATTTTTCTTATTAATGAATCTACGTCCCGATGAAGGGGCTTCGAAAACCCGATAGAACAAAAAATTTGTGAGAGTGATTAAAATACCAAGAATAACAAAATGAACAATACGGATTGTCATAAGGGTGTCGCGATCGTGTGGCTAGCGTACATTAGACTATAGCATAATACCTTGGTTTAGAACCAAGTGAGTTCGATGTATAGATTTGAAATGTAGCTCCAGAATTCTTTTTTCGAATGTTTGATCCAAACCATTATAATTTAACATCTTATCAAATTTATTATTCCCCCTTGACTAGGTGATAATCGGATGTCAGAAATCACATAATCGGAACACATTTGGAGCTTCCAAAGACATTAAAGTCTTATAATACACCACTTGAGGGCTGCCTAAGCTATTTTTAAAAAATCAGAACCATCTAACTTTTATGTGGGAGGGATTAGATCATTTATGCCAATAATCAAGTAAAATTCTTATCGTTACCTACTTGATCGGACGTAAAAAAAAATCAATCAAACAATGAATCAGCGTGCCGATGAAAGAGTTTTCAAAATCCGACGCCCGAAAAAATTGGATTCCATGATTAAAACACTAAGCACAATAAAATGAATGCATTGAATAGTATCGACCGTCGGGATTGCGTTACGACTGTGTGGCTACTGCTTGATGGTCTCATTTTTGTATAATAGAAGCTACAGAGCTATATATTATATACTTATTTTTTAACGGTAAAAAAAATGATTTTTTAAAAACATGATTTTTTAAGAAATAGTTTTTTTTTAAAACTAAATATCTTAGTTGTAAAGGTAATCAAATACTATTTTTTACCGAATAGAAATTGTTTAGTTTTTTTTTAAATTAAAAAATCCATTTGGCTTATTTATTTATTTATTTTCCGTGCCCGTGCCCGGCTAGAACCGTGTCATGTCGTGCCGTTCCCGTCCACATTCTGTGCCTGTGCCCGTGTCGTGCCCTTCTACGACCGTGTCGTGTTGTGCCGTGCTAGGCAAACTTTCATGTCGTGCCAGTGCCCGTCAAACCCGTGTCGTGCCGTGCCATGCCCGTTCAACTACCATGTCGTGCCCGTGCCGTGCCGTGCCAACTTCCGTGCCATGCCCGTCCATGTCCGTGCCCCGTGCCAGTCCACGTGCCCACTAAAACCGTGCCGTGTCATGCCGTGTCCAACCAAGATCGTGCCCATCCACGTGCTCACTAAGACCGTGTCGTGTCGTGCTGTGCTAGGGCATGACCGTGCTCGTGCCCGTGCCCGTGCCGTGCCACATTTAACCGTGTCGTGCCCATGTCGTGTCGTGCCAACCCGGCCCATTTAACACCCCTACCCTTCTTCGAATCATTCATGTCCTCTCAACGAGAGATCTTCCTTGCTGCAATTTAAGCAAATGTTCACCATAGACAGTTCTGCTTCTCTCGATTGTGATGACCCGAAGACGCTGTCTTGGAATGAGACTACTGATACCGATTGTTGCTTGTGGGACGGGGTCACATGCAATGTGTCCACTGGTCACGTGACCGGGCTCGACCTCAGTTGTAGCAAACTCTCTGGCACCATCCATCCGAATACCACTCTTTTCCAACTATCACACCTCCAACAACTCAATCTCACCTTCAATGACTTCAACTTCTCCCCCTTTCCACCCTCTTTTAGCCGCTTCAGGAGCTTATCCCATCTCAACCTATCATCTTCCTTTCTCTCAGGCTCAATCCCTTCGGAAATCGCCCACCTCTCCAAACTCGTTTCACTCGATCTCACTTCTAATTCCATTGATGATATGGATATGTCCAGGACTGATATACTAAGACTTGAACCGCACAATTCAAAGCCCTACTCATGAACCTGACCCAACTAGAAAACCTAAAGCTTTCCAATGTAAACATATCTTCGGGTCTACCAAATTCCTTGCTGAATTTGTCTTCTCTAGCGACTCTCTACCTTGCTGGGACTGGACTCAATGGAAAACTACCTGATTCGATTGGCTATCTTGGATTTTTAAATTACCTGGATCTTTTTTCCAACGAACTCTCTGGACCTCGTCCTGAATCGCTTGGAAACCTCACGAGGATTAATGTATTACAATTATCGGATAACAATTTGAGCGGTCAGATCCCGTCTACTCTCTCAAATCTTGAGCAACTAACCGAATTCAGCGTTGTGGACAACAATCTCGATGGTATGATTCCCGAGTTCTGTTCTAAGCTTGTAAAGTTGGAGTTCATTGACTTGAGCAACAATAAATTGCATGGTCTCATTCCGCAGTCTATTGGTTATCTTAGGTTTTTAAAGTACTTGGATCTCTCTTTCAACAAACTCTTTGGGCCTCTTCCCGAGTCGCTTCGAAACCACACGAGGATAAAGTACTTGGATCTCTCTTTCAACAAACTCTCCGGGCCTCTTCCCGAGTCGCTTGGAAACCTCACGAGGATTACTGTATTATATTTATCGGATAACAATTTGAACGGTCAGGTCCCGTCTACTCTCTCAAATCTTGAGCAACTCACCGAATTCAGCATTGAGGACAACAATCTTGACGGTACGATTCCCGAGTTCTTTTTTTCTAAGCTTATAAAGTTGGAGTATTTATCACTCCGCTCTAATACTTTCAGCGGTCCATTTCCACGTTGGGTGGCCAACCTAACACAACTTGTTGTTTTAGACATTCGATCTAATCCACTTTTCGGGGGGCCTATTCCTAATTACAACATAAGTGGATTTCGAAACCTACGAGTCCTCCACTTATCCAATTGCTCTCTCAACGGAACACTACGGTCGTGGTTGTTTACTATTCCCTCATTGGAAGAGTTAGACCTTAGCTCTAATCAGTTGACTGGACAAATTCCTGAATTCCGAAGTGATTCACCGTTGGAGTGGATTGACTTGAACAACAATAAACTGCATGATTCCATTCCTCAATCAATCTCAGGTCTTGTGAACTTGCATTCCCTCAACCTTTCATCGAATAATCTGAGTGGTGTCGCAGAGCTACTAAAATTAGCTCAAACCTTGCAGAACTTGATCTTTCGAAAAATAATATCTCAGCTTTGAGCATTGGTAATGGTAGTAATGCCAATGCTACCTTGCCCTATCTTTATTCGGTGTATTTGTCCAATAACAAAATTCATGGAGAGATTCCAAAGTGGGTAGAGGGGAACGCTACCTGGCCCGTCTTCATTCGGTGGATCTTTCTTTTAACTATCTTCAAGGACCACTCCGAGTTCCATCACCATCATTATCCAGCTTCCTAATCTCACACAATAAACTAACCGGAGAAATCCCTTCATCAATTTGCAATTCGAGTTTCCGACAGATTCTTGTTTTGTCGAATAACAACTTAAATGGTGTTATTCCGAACTGTTTGGGAAATGTCAGCAATCTCGAGGTGTTAGATCTACGGTCGAATGGCTTCCATGGGGCTATCGCGACATTATTTGCAAATGGAAGTGAATATTTGACGAGTCTCAATTTAAATGGAAATCATTTGGAAGGACCAGTGCCGCGATCTTTGGCCAATGGTAAAAGCATGGAAGTTCTAGATCTTGGGAACAACGATCTATATGGTGCATTCCCTCACTGGCTGGAGTCTCTTCCAGAGTTGCAAGTTTTTGTCTTGAAATCAAATAGATTTCAAGGGCCTCTAGGTACTTCTGGAACTAAAGCTCGTTTCCCTAAGCTTCGAATTTTCGACATTTCTCAAAATAACTTCACTGGGCTTCTAGCGGAACGATATTTCCTCAATTTTAAAGCCGTGATGAATTTGAATAAAACGATTAGCTCGTTGCAATACATGGAAGACACCTCCGGTAATCGATATTCTGTAGAGTTGGTCTTGAAGTTGTCAACTGAACTTATGTATATCCTCACCGTCTTCACAACAATTGACTTCTCGTACAACAATTTCACAGGAGAGATTCCAAATGGCATTGGAAAGCTACAAGGACTTTGGTTTCTAAATCTATCTCAAAATAATCTTTCCGGTCATCTTCCATCATTGTTAGAAAACATTACAATGTTGGAATCGTTAGACCTCTCTTCAAACCAGCTCACCGGGGAGATTCCAGGGGAACTCACAAGTCTTACATTTCTTGCGGTCTTAAACCTTTCAAAAAACCATCTAGCTGGTCCCATACCTCAAGGAAAACAATTTAATACATTTGAGAATAACTCTTATGTTGGGAATTCGGGATTGTGTGGATTACCGTTGTCAAAGAAATGTGGAGATAGTGAGGGACAACCACATCCACCACAGCCGATATCCCCAGATGATGATGACAACAATTCGAGTGGATTTACTTGGAGGATCGTGCTGATGGGGTATGGATGCGGATTGATAATAGGAGTGACCATGGGATTTGTTATGTTCTTGACTGGAAGACCTAGATGGTTTACGAGAATAATTGGAGGAGAACCACGCCGGAAGGTGGTAAGAGTAAGCCAGATTGGTTGGAGAAGAAGTTATCTAAGTTAGATGCAGTTTTCTGGTAAGTGCTTTGATGTTATGATGAAAACGACTACAACGTAGATATGTTGCTTTTCAAATGTTTGGCCATAACCTAGCTCATCGCTAAGTTATTGTTATGTCAATATATTAGTTGGGTTCAAATCGTTAACTTGCTAGTTATTACAGGATAAGTAACAGCTTCACGGCAAACAGAGAGTTTTCGTTAATCAAAATTATGACCATCTCATCTCAAATATTCCGAACACTTTTTTTTTCCCACGGAAATCCGAACAATATTTAGTAATGCAAAAAGAAACATATTTTAGGTTGATTGGAAACCAAACATATTTTCTTCGTTCAATTTGACAATAGTTGGCTGGTGGTAATTCTTTTCCTAGCAATTTATGAGACCATCTTTTTCTATTTCTTGCTAGATTATTGGATGACTCAACGCTTAAAAAGTTGGAAGTTCTTCGCGTTAAGGGTATGGATTTGCATGTTTCACTTATTTTTGGCAGAATTGAGATATGTGAGCAAACGACCCAGTCCAAACCAACAATGGAGAGACAGAGTTGAAAGTACTGATTCTCTAATGGTGTTTAATGTTTTTTCTTTGTCTGAAATTTTTCAGGAACAATAAGTGGGATGGTTACAACGACTACTTCAATAATGTCGACTCTTTTATGGCCAACTCTAGTGAGGTTGTTTTCTGTACCCTGTTCTGGCCCAATTGTAATTCAACTTTTGGGATTGTGTCTCTGTCATTTTTGTTGAAAAAAAATAAATAGTATATGTAATTTAGGATCTAAACAAATTTGAATCTTAATAAATTTTGACTTTGGAGAATGATAGAATGAAATAATGCCAATAGAATTTTCAGTAATCCTACAGAACAATTGAGTCAACGGTTCAAGTGACCTTGCTTGCCGTCTTCCGGCTCCACCCGGAAAATGCTATAGGCACCGACCAAAGGTGCACCGACCGTCACGCAAGGTTCACTCCAGGTTTTGCACGAATGATCCGAGCCGTTCATTAATTTTTTAAAATAATGTTTTGAGTGGCCTTGCGAAAAATTAATTCAATCCGATACGAGAAAAATCAGCTCTATCCGATGTATGTAGGTACTAGATATAATATGAATGAAAAAATTAATAGAGCAGACCTATCGAATTGAACTAATTTTTTGTGAGGACTTTCGCAAAACTATTTAAAATTATTGAACATCTCAGATCACCTTTGGTTGGTGCCCATAGAAGGGCCATAGACTTGGTATCTGGAATGATTATCAATATTCTGCAAACAATTAGGCATATTAAATGCAACCATGCATCTATTTCTTTCAAATAAATTGATAGTACTTCAATTGGCATCAATTAACCGGTAAAGTCCGCAATGGTTCAGAAGATGTTCAAAATGACTTGTATCGAAGTCATTTTTAATTAAAAAATAAAAAATAATTCTGTGTCCCCTAGTTAGAATTCTGTGTCCAAAAAAAAAAAA